>JAJJWW010002252.1:0-25293 GCA_023531295.1 Papaver armeniacum
ATTAACGTATTCTCCCGCGTTTTTGGACATCCCTTAACGGTGTATATGGGTTGGGAATAAAAAAGTCGCCCCTAATTCTTTTGGGGTCGCCCCTAAAAATGCCAGGATAAAGAAAGTTACATAAAAAGAGAATGCAATATTAGCTATAAATAAAGTTACTTAAAAAGGGAATGCAATAAGATTGTTCCAAGATTCTCCGTACAAAAGTTACGTTTTGAAAATATATGAAAGTCTTTTATTTTCGGTATATTTATTTATTTATTTTTGGAGATTTTTGGTTTTAAAAATATTATGGAAATTAATAATTATTTTTTGAAATTAATAATTATTTTGTAAAGATTTTCTGCAAGATTTTCCGTATGATTTATTTTTGAATAAAATCTATAATATTAACCGTGTATCAATGGAAATAACTTAGATAAAAAGTTAATAATTTTATACATGGTAAAAGATATACACACATAGACTTGACAAAATCTTTAGTCTCTTTTTATCCTAAGATATTTAATATTTATTTTTTTTATATGGAAATTCTCATAATTTTTCAAAGATTTCTTCTTCTTTTTTTCTCGTTTTTTTTTTTTTGTTTTATATGGAAATTATCATTTGTTTTTTTCTTTTTTATTATATGGAAACACCTTATTTTAGTTGTAGCCAATCCGAAGGCCTGGATTTTATTAAAATCATGTAAACACGGTGTAAGAAAATCCCAACTCTACCGACCAATATGGAGCATTAGATCGTATAAAACCTATTAAAAATTAACGGCCACGAAATGTAAGGGGCTAACTTTGATTTCGGCCAATTAAGAGCGAGGGTTTTGTTCACCGGCCAATGAGAAGGGAGGTAAGCGCAACTCTCAATGTGGTGTGAGAGATGTGGTTGGGTGTTTAGGTTATTGATTAGATTTTTAATAATATTCATTTGTTTTGTATGAAACTAATTTTAAAACATAGTTCCAATATTTTATAGCGAGACATTGACTTGTGCTACGCACGACAAACTAGTTTGCGTAAAAATATTAAAAAAAGAACTAAAGATTATGTGAATCAGTGGCTTGGTCTTATGAGTTAGGGTATTTTATTCCCTAACTCGACGGGTCTCGAATCGGGGTTATGTCTCGAGTTCCCAAGTAGTTAAATCGACTCAAACTAAAACGTTCTGACATCTGATTTGTGCCAAGTCAGGGCCAAGTCAACTAAAAAGAAAAACACTCGTTACGTAAAGACTCATCTCATTTAGGATTTATAATGTATAATTAGAATAATTTTTGGATTTGAATTGTGTTCAGTAAAACTATTGGGGTGAACTGGATGTTTGTTTTTGTTTTACGTTTTATTTCTTGAAAACGTGACTCTTTTTATCAACTGGAACGTTTAACGGTGAAATTAATTTTCCTCGCTAAACTAGAGTTTTCTATGGTTCATATGGATTAAAAATCACGTCAAAGTAATCGTTAGATCTTCCTAAAAGAATTTTTATGTATCCTCTACTTACGTAATCTCCCGAATTGAGCTTAAATAAAGAGAAGACAAAGAATTAGTCGTTTGGGCTTGGGCCAAGTGTGCAAGTCTGGCTTGATACTAAATGCAACATTTTGGGTTTTGGGTTTGGATTTAGGTTGGAATTCACTTCAAAATTTTGTGCATTTAAGTCAAGACATGCGAGGTTTAATCTCATTGGATAAACTATCCAATTTCTTCCTTTCGGAAACCTTAGCCAGTCATATGAATTTTCTAGAGCAATTATTGCAATTCCAACATCATTTTTCCATCCCTAAAACTGAAGGAGAGGCTTATGCCTAATGTGGAAGAACAAGCTCATTGTTCAAACCTTATCATGTTCAAAAATTTATACTCTTGCACTTATTACTCCACCACCCCTAGACATCCCTGGTTATTCACATGTATCTATGGTCTACCATGGGATGCAAGGAAATATATTTGGCGCTACTTCCCAATAATTATGTACCAAAACCAACGGGGGTTCTGATAAGAGTTTTTGGTGAGGTTATGAACCAATTAGGGAGGAAAAAAGGGTAAACAAGTAACTTACGCACATCCTCGAGGAATATGTTGTTAAGATTACAAGGGATGATAGGATTGTTAGCAACAAGATATATAATATTGGAGCTTAAATGAAGTAGTTCTTTTGTATAAAAAAAAGTAACTTGCACGCGAACTCAACCCTTCCCGAATATGGTGGATCAAATGGGACTAACGGATCTTGGATTTCGTGGCGATCCATTTACATGTACCAATATTCAACAAGGTCATGATAATATCACAGAGTGATTGGATAGATTCATTCCTACTCAATATTTTCTATTCCAATCCTCAAGTGCAAAGGTGACTCACTTACCTCAAATAATGTCACTCACGCGTGGATCCCGCTCCAAACAAAAGCAATTGACTCGGAAGTGAACTAAAAATGACAAATTTGAACACCTCCGGATTGCTCATTCGCAACCGCAACAATTGGTTGACTCATCCTCGGGACTCTAAAGATCATGACTTGGAATCGACACTAGATTCACAATTGAAACCCATATCAACTAACTAAATTCTCATCGAGTGGAACAAAGAAACTTCTGGCCACCTTCATATAATGATCAAAAATCAATGACCCTAAAAAATTGGAATAACACCAATGTGCTTCCATAAGCGCAAACGACTTGGCATACTAGATACTTCAAGAAAAATAACTCAAAAGTCATCATATGACCCTGCTCCAATGTCATGCAACTTATTGGCGGCAAGATCCTTAATACAATGGATACAGTCAAGTGATGTTAACACCGCATTCTTCCACACGAAAGAAACTATAAATCGTAGAAGCAACAACATTCAACAGATGAAAGATCCGCAAAACAAATGTGTAGATGATAAGATGTTATTGTCCAGCTTATTCTTGTCCATTTCATAGAGCACTATCAACACCAAATACAGTAATGGATTTCCAACAATCAATCACATATTAACTTTGCGATAGTGAAATATGCTTGCAGTGGGAGTAACTCTAAAATAAATCAAACAAGTTTTATGTTCCATCGGTCCTGAACATGCTCTAGGTCCATATGGCTATATTAGTAAGTTTTTCAAAATATTTTAGAACACAACCCATGTATAATTGATAGTTGTCTTACGTAGTTTTTTAAACTACTTAATGTTCACACCATCATGAACCATACAAATCTTACATTAATACCAAAGGTAGATCATCCGTCAACCCATCACAATTCAAACCTGTAGGGCTCTTCAATGTCACATATATCAATCGTATTCGACCTATTCTCTCATTCCTGATAAGGCCATATCAAAGCGCATTTATACCTCAAAGATCCATACATGCGAACATAGCACAATGGAGAGCTATTCCACCATATCAAATCATTAGCTCTAACTATACATCCAAAAATGACGCTTAAGGTGGATATTAAGAAGGCTTATGATAGCGAGATTGGGGCTTCATTAGAAAGGCATTTATCAAGATGGATTTCCTACTTATTTTTTGGATTACATTATGCTATGCATCTCGCTGGTTATTTATTAACATTAACGACACGCCAAGTAGGGTACATTACTCCGACTAGAGGTATACAACAGAGGATACCTACTATCATCATATGTATTTATTATGTGCACAAGTATTATTTCGACAAATTTGGGAAACTTAAAAGGGCAGAAGCTTATAACGAGACTCCGCATCTCACATAAAGCTCCACTGGTATGCCTGGAAATGTGTATAGATTTAAGCCTACATGTTATACCGCAAGTGCACGGCGTCTATCGGAGACGCGGCAAGTACGGGTCGATCCACAGAGAAATGGGTGTGCTTAAAGTGTGATCTAAGGCTTGCTCTAGCTGAATTCAAGTGAAGTAACAATGTGTAACACAGGGGTTTTTGTCAAGCTGACCGAGATGTGATGAAATGACTCTAAACTAAGGCAATTGGGAGCTACCAGATGGTGAATCCACCTCGATCTTAAGCTAAGGCAAAAGTGAGTCAAGTTATGATTTTGTGCCTTCATTTGAAGGTCTTGGCTAGATATTCATTAACTAATTTAGCTACTCTCCCTAGTATGAGTGGTCTTCTTACGCATTCACCTCATCACAAAGCTTTGGTTCAATGGCTAACTACTAATCTTTAATCATGTTATAACACAACAAATTCACACCAACACAGACATGCTTAACATTAAAACCAGGTTTCCTCAAAACACCCCCCGTAATAGTAACTTAGAACATAACAAGACAATTAAAACACAAATACAACTAAATTGACGTCCAGCTAGCCCAGCATCCTTCAAACATCCCGGTAAACACTTCTATTTATACATGCAAGGATGAACAAAATACCAAACCCTAATTCTTCAAAATCGAGAATAATAATAGAAAATAAATCAAACCCATGCTCTCTCGATCGTCTCTCTCTTGTCTAATCGGCTTTGCGCTCGATGTTTGCTCGATTTTCCTCTCATCGTGTTGAAACCATAACCCTAATTTTCTCTATCTCGACCTTAGCTCCTAGGGAAGAAGCTATGAACTAGGTAGAGAGACGTTAGGGATGGTGGTTGTGGCTAGTGTGTGGAGGTGATGGAGGGTGGTGATGGAGGCAGCTGACGGGTCGGGGGAAGAAGGTGATGGGGTTTTGCAGTAGCTCAAAAAGTCGGGGGTGAGGGGAAGAAAGAAAGAGAAGATGAATTGGGAAATGGGCCGGTCGATCGAGGTGTAGGGGTATGGGTGTCAACAGGAGCAGTGTGCAAGAAAAAGAGTGATGAGAAAGCTTCAGCGAGCGTTGGATGCAACGAGACGAGATCTCGAACTACCAGAAGTGTTGTGTGTTTTGTGTTGAGGGAGACATCAAGAGTCGATGCGCGAGAATGAGCGACCGTATGATGCATCCGGGCGAGATCTCAACGGCTGGGATGAAATGTTCGGATCCGGTCGTGGGTAGCTCTAGCCCATGTCTTCCTTGTTGGGTTTGCAAATCGATTGCATGCTGGCTTTGGCTATCGCTCCATAAATGCTCGTCTCCAATTCTTTGCTCTTTTGGCTCCTCAATTTCTAGGACTTTATTTAGTACCTAAAAACACAAAATTAATTAATACAATTCTTGAAAACAAGGAAAACACGAGTAACTGGGATAATATCGGTTTAAGCGCAAAAGATGAGTAAAATGCCAATAAAAAGGTGTATAAATATGCACTATTTGGCACTCATCAAATACCCCCAAAGCTGAATTTTACTTGTCCTCAAGTGAAACATAGAAATGAAGAAATCCTAACTATACCACCGTCGTAGGTCTCTCGAATGCATTTAGCGTATGCACTAAGCTTTTAAACCCCTAGGTGTCCCTAGTGGACGAGTTGTAGTCTGTGAGGTTTACAAGAGGTGTACCCACAAAACCTTCTCCAACTTCAGAGTGTAAAAGAGTCTCAAGCATCCAAGGAGCTATGAGGACATGTAGAGTTTTCGCATGCTAGTAACATGAAGTTAGAACAAATAAAGAACGATTCTCATCCTTAAGTGCTGAGTTGAGAAGTAACCATACCATATGAAAGAATTCGGATTCGATTGTGATCATAAGTCTCAACTTCTGCCTCACCATTAGGTTTTATGATAATTGCACTCAAAAAAGATCGCTTTTTTAGTCTTTCATGTGCAGCAGGAATAAAGAGAGAAACACGCACACGTTGTAGGTAAGAAGGATAACCTTCCAAATAAATTCGGAGACTCCACAAAAGTGTGGACAAAAAAGAATCTTTTTCCGATGATCTCTAAGAAAGGAAATCAACCATTAGCAAAGGGTGGGAGTACTCACTCACTTCTCACCCGATCGGCAATTAATATCACTCTCTCAGCATTCATAGAAACGTCTTCAATCTTCGGTCTTCGGTCTTCTAATGTTGATGACGAACTTCTGAACTTTACAAAAACTTGAATTTTTTTTTTTTTTTTTTTAACTTAGTTTGGAATGAAAATAACAATAAAACAATAAGACAATTTTCTTTTTTTTTTTTTTTTTTTTTTTTTTTTTACACTTGTCTTGATTTCACAAACTTCATTAATTCTCATCCTATTTTTATTTTCTTTGTTGCACATAAACCTTGGACTATCTCAACTTTCTTCAAATATTCCATGATGCTCCGCTTGTTTATGATGATGTGTTTCTATGAATGTGTTGATGTTGTTGAGAGGGAGAGAGTGATGCTAACCGCAAATCGGGTATTTAGAAGGAGTTTTCATCTTTAGACGTCACCCTCATGATTGACAAAAACTAGCACTCAAGAGATCAAAAGTAGTGCTGAAAGTGGTGCGAAGTTGGGTAGCTCACCATTCCTACCCTAATTGACGTACGGTGACACACTCTAACAAGCTTTTCTAGAAAGTTGCAAAAAATGAAGGTTGGTGCCTCACTTGATGTAAATGGGTAGTCTACACTATGGGTGATCACAATTCTACTACCGAATATCTAAACAAACACCTAATTCGCCCTCCGTATGGTTAAATCCGACTTTAACGCTCTAATCAACTAAGGAACCCGATCGTTCTCCAAGATTTCCAAGTTCTTGTTATTTCTACAGACTCTCTATGTAAACATAGCTAGAAGCATGCTAGTGACTCTAAAATCTCTAAAAGTTGGAGGTTTTTTACAAAAAGAGTTTTAATTTTAATTTTATTTTATTTATTTTATTTATGTTTTTTAAATAAAAGATTAAAAAGACTAAAAACTCTATATGCAAAAATATGCAAATGCACCCCCAAACCTAAATCAAACATTGTCCTCAATGTCACGAGATAGGAAAAATTTAAACATCACATACCATGGGAACTATTAAAAAGAAAAGGGAATAGATTAATGGATGCTCAGAGCAAGGTTGGGAGCTTCTTTAGTCAAGGCTAGAATCCAACATTCTCAACGGAGATCATATCAGGATTAGCATAATATATGCGCATGAAGACTCAACCGATTCAAGAAAAGAAAATTTAACAAGTCCTACTGGATATATACAATTAAAATTCACCATAAACTAACAATCTAAAGAGTTGAGGATCAACCCAATAGAAAATATATACAAACACATCAAATGACCTTACACGTGAGATATAACATGAGAGTGCAAGTAAGACCTCAGATGTGAAGGAGTTTCCCAAAACCTAAACTTGTGAACGGGTGTGTTTGGGAGCACAAAATCTTGCAATTTTAACGAGACATCATGCAAAAGGTCTAACTCAAAATGAGTATTGCTAAGAACAGGCATACATACACATACCAACTCGTGGTTCCCTAAAAGTGTTATACTTTGATGCAAAATAGTCCAAGAGGACTTGGGAAGCACAAAGCTCTAGGCCTAAGTTAGGCATTTTAGAAAAAGTTGGTTTTGCAATTTTGTTACAAACTACACCTAGGTTTGGTGGAGGAGTTTCAATTTGTGACTCAGAGAGAGGTTAGGTACATCTAGGTTGTTTTCATTTTTAAAATCATTTGTACCATCACACAATTTCCTAAAGTTAGAAGAGGGTAAATCATGTTCACTTTCACAGACAATTCCATGTGATCCACATCAACAAAGACATATATGAATATTAGAAGAAGCATCATTCATGGGGTTCATGAAAGAGACACTTAATGTCTCGAACCTAAAGATTCTACTACATTTTCAAAATACACATGCTCTTCATATTCATCATCATCATCATAGCAAGAATTCATTTCTCCATTCAAAATTGTAGTATTTTTAGTATACTCATCTACCTCTCGGGATTAGGTTCGTATTCAATGTTAGTTGCATGAGTAAGACTAGAAACACTTTTTTCAATCATATCATTTTGTAACTCAATCAGGTTCCTTTGAAGAATCATTTTGAGTTGTTCTATTGAAGGGGAGTCTCCACTAGTGGGTATGCATTCCTCATATGGATATTCATTGTATGGTTGTGCATGAGGTTCACTAGAGAAGGGAAGTTCAAACATGTTGCTATGTGGATGGTCATGCATTGCATTCATTTCAAGCCTAGCATTTTGCTCCATGAGTGTTTCCATTATTGATTGCAAACTAGGAGTTGGGGGAGTATAAAATTGTTCCTCCCCACTGTGGTGAATGATGCATGTGTGCAGGTTGATTATGGTCCCAATAGTCACTTCTAAACACTTCGTACACTGGATTATCATGGTTCTCCCTAGACTGCCTAAATTTATGCAAAATATAACAAGATCAGCAGGTGGTCTAAGCCACCACAAAGGTGCAAGCATGCATTTCATATTGCCTAGGGGAATTAGATTTGACAGATCGCTCATGTGATTGCGTCATGCGTATAGTCGAGCTTCTAATTGATCGAGAAGTGATGATTTGGTATGAGGAGAGTGTTCATTCTCAAATTCGTGATGGATGATACATGCGCTCATAGTGATTAGGGGTATGTGAGGTCAGGCCCCGAGAAGGCTCATAATATTCCCTAAAATCACTATGGTCTCTGTGGGGAGTTCATACCGGTGAAGTATGCCGTAACCAAGCTCTCTAATGGATTTGGTTCCATCCCTGCATGCACGGAAAATCGACATGATTTAGTACTCAAATTGAACTCAAAGCCCGGTTGAAGTGGACTAAGTTTGGTTTTAGTGGGATTGGTTTATTGGGTTTTTGGTTTTGTGGGTTTCTGTTTGGTTTTGTTGGGAATGATTTGGTTTTTTGTGGGAAGCCGTAGTTGGTGCAATGCTTAATGGGTGTGTGAAATCTTTGTGCACGGCCAACAGACGGGGGCTTAGTCTATTGCACAGCCCTGGAACTGGTGGGCTCGATTATAAGCAGCCCGGTGGCACAAGAAATTGCAGCCACAAATGATGATGATGTGGGCTAGTTTTTTCGGCAGACAACCTACTATATGTGGGCTTAGCCGTTTAGGTTCAAATTGTATGTGGTTTGGTTTATGTGTTGCAGCTTGATTTGTTGTACCTGGACAAGTTGGCCAGGTTTACACCCAAATGTGTGGGTTTCAGCTCATGCAGCCTTGGTTGTGTGCTGTTTCAATGATTGCAAGCCTTGGTCAAGAATAGGTGCAGTTGTGATTGTGCAAGTCAGCAACGTGACACGCAAAGACAAGTTTTGCAAACTCACATAAAAAAATGATGAAGACAGGGGGTAGTTCGGCAACGTAGCAATGCAAACTCTCTCAAAAGAAATGACACAAGACAAGGGGTTCAACAACAGTTAGCTTCCACTGTGGTAGCTCAAAGGTATGCTCGAGGCCAACACGCCTGTGGGCCGGAGCTCAGGTAGGATCAAGGTTACAGTGGCTCACAGAGCCAGCACAGCTTGTTATGAAAGCAGATGCATACAAAAGCGAGCATAAGGGTTTAATTGTGACAAAGCCAGACTCAAAGATGCACAAGGTTTTCACAGTAAGCGCTAGATTACACTAACCCACAAAGCCTAAACTTACAACATTTACTCAAGTGTTATAGAATGGTCACAAAGTCCGTAGGTGGAGCAATATGCCGCAAGGTCTCCAGCCATCATGCAAAGCAGTGGAAGCTCCACACTTGTCTTGGGGGGCTAGAAAGGTGGAGATGGTTCACAAGGCTCACATGGCTCATAGATTCACAAGTGCGGCGAGTGCAATGTAAATAATATTCTCGCTACACAAATTCAACAATGAAATGAAAATAGCTTTCATTCTGTGTCAAAGCATTCACAGATGCAAAGAGCATGCTCGTGGTTGATAAAAATTTGGCTTAAACTTGCAGCTTGTGGTCGTATTTGAACACATGGGTTGCAGGGCATACGGGCATACTGTGGAAGTTTAGGCCTACCTTAAGAACTCGGGCTTTCCGTTGGGTTGGCTCGGGCTTTGCCACTTGCACCGCTAGCTCAAAAGAGAATTCTCAGTTCTCAAAAATTACAGTTTAAAAAGCAATGGAGGCAGATTTGCAGATGAGAAGCGACTAAGTTACAAATGCAAATGTGCACTAAGAGATGCAGATGTTACTGGCTAGTGTGAGTAGTATGGCAGCTAAGTTACGATGCAGATGTGCACTAAGAGATGCAAGGTAAAGATGCGTAAATGGAGAACTTAACTAAATGTAATGATAAAAATGCAAAGGATGATGCAATGCAACAAAAGAAAACTAAATGCAATGGTAAAACAAGCTAAGTTGCACTAATTAAAGAGCTAAAAGAAATAACACAAGGTGAATATGTACAAGGTGGGAAGCAAGAAATAAAAGTCAAGAACAACAGGGCACACGCCAAGTCCCCCAGCAATGCGCGCCAAAAACTTGTAGGCCTTTAGATGTGTATAAAATTAAGCCTACATGTTATACCGTTAGTGTACGGCGTCTATCGGAGACGCAGAAGCACGGGTCGATCCACAGAGAAATGGGTGTGCTTAAAGTGTGATCTAAGGCTTGCTCTAGATGAATTCCAAGTGAAGTAACAATGTGTAACACAGGGTTTTTGTCGAAGCGACCGAGATGTGATTAAATGACTCTAAACTAAGGCAATTGGGAGCTACCAGGATGGTGAATCCACCTCTGATCTTAAGCTAAGGCAGTGTGAGTCAAGTTATGATTTTGTGCCTTCATTTGAAGGTCTTGGCTAGATATTCATTAACTAATTTAGCTACTCACCCCTAGTATGAGTGGTCTTCTTACAAAGCATCACTCATCACAAAGTTTTTGGTTCAATGGCTAACTACTAATCTTTAATCATGTTATAACACAACAAATTCACACCAAATCACGTACATGCTTAACATTAAAACCAGGGGTTTCCTCAAACACCTGTAATAGTAACTTAGAACATAACAAGACAATTAAAACACAAATACAACTAAATTGACGCTCACTAGCCTGTGCATCCTTCAAACATCCATTTAACACTCCTATTTATACATGCAAGGACGAACAAAATACCAAACCCTAATTCTTCAAAATCGAGAATAATAATAAAAATAAATCAAACTCATGCTTTCTCCGATCGTCTCCTCTTGTCTAATCGGCTCTCAAGGCCGATGTTTGCTCGATTTTCCTCTCACCGTGTTGAAACCATAACCCAATTTTCTCATCTCTCACCTTAGCTCCTAGGGAAGAAGCTATGAACTAGGTAGAGACGTTAGGGGATGGTGGTTCGGCTAGTGTCGGGAGGTGATGGAGGTGGTGATGGAGGAAGCGACTGGTCGGGGAAGAAGGTGATGGGGTTTTTGCGTAGCTCGTCTCTCGTCTGGGTGAGGGGAAGAAAGAAAGAGAAGACGAATCGGGGAAATGGGGCTGGTCGATCGAGGTAGGGGTATTGGTGTTTGTGGTGTTGAAAGAAAGACAGACAAAAGAGTGATGAGAAAGCTTCACGAGCGTTGGATGCAACGAGACGAGATCCGAACGGCTCAGAAGTGTTGGTGTGTTTCGGTGCCGAGTGGAGACATCAAGAGTCGACATGCGCGAGAACGAGCACGTATGATGCATCTCGGGGCGAGATATCAACGGCTCTGGGATGAGCGGGTTCGGATCCCGGTCGTGGGTAGCTCTAGCCCATGTCTTCCTTTTGGGTTGTGAACCGATTCAAGGCGGCTTTGGCTATCTCGCTTCCATAAATGCTCGTCTCCACCTTGCTCTTTTGGCCCCTCAATTTCTCCCGATTTTATTTAGTACCTAAAAACACAAAATTAATTAATACAAATATTTATTCTTGAAAACAAGGAAAACACAGAATCTGGGATAATATCTGATTTCTAAGCGCAAAAGATGAGTAAAATGCCAATAAAAAGGTGTATAAATATGCACTATTTGGCACTCATCATCCACCTACTCTGCATTTCATGTATGGAGTTGATCTCGTCATCACATATAAAGCTTCTGAAGAAAATAAAGAATACCATATGTTGATCTGAACCGACGCTAAGAGAGTTTGCAAATAAGAAAATGGGTGATTTGCCCTGAGCTTCTTAAAACATGGCTATATTGACGAGCAAACAATCTATCTCGTCTAAACGGACGAAGGAAATTACAAACAAAATTTCCTATACAACCCTTGTATGTGTCTACCCTACATAATCATTTTCACCCCACCTTCTCGAACATATCGAAATATTGTGAAACAACTACCATCTTTTCCACAATTAAGACATTTCCAACCCTTTTCACCATCGACATCGACTTCTTATTCTACATCAAAATTTCTTCACCACCACCACAAACCTTCAACTTTTGTTCCATCCACATTCACCAAGAACACCAACACCACCACCCAAACCCGTCGCTTTCATCTTCACAAATCAACACCAACACGACTCAATCAAGTTTCTATCACTCACCACCACCAAAAACCCTAGCTAGATATTCTCCTAATCACCACCACTAAGCACTTATAACCATTTTTATCTACTAATTTTAGGTTTTCTTTGGATTTAATTTTTTATGATTTTGAAATTCGATTTAATCATTTTTAATTTAACCCTAATCTTCTCAGATGCTCAATTTTAGAGCAATTTTACAATCACCCTTTTAAAATTGAACTAAACGAATCATCCATCTAGGTTCGTTAAACCGGCCAAAGTTGTTGTAATATGTTTTTTTATGAAATTGGTGTGTATGCGTAAACGGTATGGATGATGTGAAGTTGTGTTGAGTTGATACTGCATGACTGTTAGTATAAATTAGGATGACATGTTTAATCAGTTTCATCCATGTATAATATGTGATATACATTTATTTTTGATAGATGTAACTAGTTTCATCCAGGTTTAATAGGTGGTGTGTAGGTTTCATCCACGTTTACACGAGGATGAAAATAATTCTATCCCGTATTTAATTGTGATGTACATGGTTTTATCCAGGTTTAATTATACATACTAGGGATGAAATTGGTATCATCAGGTTTAAAGATATGATAAATGATCATTATAAACGAACTAGTATCTAAAATCGTCAGAGAAGTAAAAGCAGAGCAATAATGAAGAACGAAGAGTGTGTGACATCGAGTGAATTTGGGACGAAGTTATATGCATGATTTGTGTTGTTGGCTAAAGAAAGAAAATAAGAAAAATGAGTTGATACTAAGCAGGATTATATGAAATCCTCAATAACTAAACAATGACAATTAAGACTATATCATTTCATTAGGTTGTTTAGAACTATACCGCTTAGTGTTGTTGATGCAAATTGCTAGAGCACCGCTTTGCCGAACTCGCAAGCGTGTTATCTCAAGCTTGTTTGTCAATGTTGTGATCAAAACTATAAGTCTTGGATTTCTTAGTCTACTTATAGTGATGTTCGACTAGGATGGGCCAGGTAGGTTTGAAAGCATTAAACTTCACGAAGCTGCTCATCAATTGAAGACGAAGAACAACTAAGGAGATCTTGTGGAACTTCATCAACAAAAGGTTTGTGGAGACTAAAACTCATATATCACTTGGAAAGTCTATTTCTACTTATATCTCCTATATTGGATACAAAAGTCGTATCTACATATAGTTGTGATTATACACATTTGAGATTTCGAGCCGAGATTAACTCGCTTTACATATTTCAAATATGTGTTGATAATATTTCGCTCTCAACCAAGTTCATTCATATTCTCTGACGAAAGTCAAAAGATGATCATGTAAAAATTGCTTGAGTAACATCTTATAAATGACAAAGGGGGAGATTGTTAGTGTTAGAGCATTGTTTACAACTCCCTCCATGCTGCTATCTCAAGCACATGTTGCCAATATTAGTGATCAAAACTATATGTCTTGATTTCTATTACTTATGACTAAGTCTCGGTTTAGGATAGTTAAGTACAGCTTGAGCTCCAGATCATGGCGATTATCTTACAAAGACGAAGAACTACTCGAGGAACCAAAGGAACTTCATCCGACTAAAAGGTATGTGGAAACTTTGAAATCATCTATCACTCAAAAGTCTATCTACTCTCTATCTCCACTCTTTGAGACAAAAGTCATATAAGATGATAGTTTTCACACATACACATTTGTTATTTCGAGCCAAGTTTACTCGCCTATCCTTTTCGAAATATGTGTTGGTACGCTTTCGCTTTAATTATTTTTCATCTTTACCCGTGACGAAAGTCATGATGATGTTTCAATCTTGAAAATAGCTTTGATGACGATAGTCGTGGAATAACGATTGTTATAACATTATAAAAGAATGTTTTAATGATTAAAAATGTAGAGTTGAGATTATTACCAACAATGGATATAAGTATTATATAGTGTGTTCGCACATTAGTGTATAAATCCATGTGCCTAAAACCAAGTGTGCATATGTGTGCATACACTAGATATTGGTGAAGGAGACAGTTGGGCACGCGCATCGGCGAAGTTTTCTAACCAAAATTTTTTGAGTTTGTAGTTTGCAACCGTTAAAACCGGGCCACCTTAGGGTACGCGTACTCCACGGAAGTTTTCAAACCAAAATTTTTTGTTGAGTTTGTAAACTCATTCGTAGCTAAGGTACGCATACCAAGACGCTGCACCTAAGTCGGTTATTTCTCAAATCAGAGGTTCATGAACTTAAAACAATAAATTATAAGGAATGCAATCTTTGCAAACCGTGGCTATATTGTTCATGAATTGATTCAAATGAATAAAACCGATTTTGTTTCAATTCAGGCTCCATGAATAAGACCTAAGTAATTGAACAACTCTTCAACTAGTTCTTTGAGTCATTTGAACTAGTTATGAGAAAGACGTAATACTTCGTTAATATGAAAGTGCTCATATGGATAACCATTGGTTAATTATTTGTGAACCAACTAAGTGTACACTTAGGTATGGTTATCAAACCTAAATGAAATACATTTCATTTGTGTGTGACAAGCTAAGTTTCGATCTAACTGTTGAAAGATATTAGTCAATCAAAGTTTTTCATCTAACTAATGAATATTGAATGCTTTGTTACCAAGGTAACTTAGATTACAAACCCCGATTTGAAAACTATATAAGGGAAACTCTAGCAACTTGAAAACTAATCCCCACACTCCGTGATACTAGTTGGTTTTCTGATTTTGATTCTCCTTAACCTTAGGTTTCTTCTCGATACCCTCGTAGGTTAACGATCGAAAGACTTCATTGGGGATTGTGGCTTAAGAAACTACTTCTCGTAGCTGAGCGATGTGATCTCTGCCATTTTCTATCGTTTGCAGTTCAACTGAATAATTGACTCTGAGATTATATCTCGATAGAGCAAGATAAAGAAATCATAAACATCTTCTGCCTCATCGTTTGTGATTCTCAAGTAATATTCTAGAGAGCTTACCGATAGACGATTTATGTGTCTATTTTATCTCAATTATATGTATTGTTAGGGTTTGACATTTTATACTAATTTGATTATTTTATGTTTTTGTAGGTGTTTTTGGAGAAATAAGCTTTTGAGGGAAAATTGCCCGAAAAGTGGTATTTGCGCTTGGGAGAAAAAAATTACTATTTAATTCCCTCAATTTGGATAAGGGGTAATTCCTTGACTACTATATGGGCCACCAATTGCTATTCGCACCGGAATGGATAAGGGGGAGGTCATCCTCTACCTTTTGAATATTGAAATTGGCGGGAGATATTTGTGCAAAATGAGTATCAAATTTGGATTCGATTCTACTGCTGCCTGCATCAATCACCGAATTACCTCTGACGGATTCGTTAATGCTAAACAGGTTAGTAGGTCGACTTAATCTGGATTAAGTAGGGCGCCTCTTCGGTTAGAAGTTAAACAGTGGGGAGGTGAAAATATTGTCGGGTTCGACAACAAGTTGGCTAAGTCGTGCAAGGTATTTTGGTTCATGGAGAACAAGACAGAGGATAATAAAGGCTCGAGTCCAGGTGACATGTGAGCAAGTTTGGAAGTTGAGCTTAAGCGACAAAACATGGAGCAAGATTATATCGGGTAAGAAGCATTATATCCGGTGATTACGAATTGAGTTGAAAAGATATTCTCCTCGATTCTTATCTACCAAATTTAGAATAGTTTTAGACATCATGAAGAGGCGTAAAATGAAGATCGGGCAACGAGTTAATCGTGACTTGGCCGTGGGGAGAAGAAAATAAAAGAGATTCTCGGGATTTAGTTGCCCCTGTGTATAAATAGACTTTGGTCAAGTCTCGGAGAGAAGATTCGAGAGTTTGGGTACGCTCTGGAAGGAGGAAAGGTCGTGCAGAGGGAGCAGCAAAGAACGGAAGAAGAAGAAGAGAGGAGTTGCAGACGGACACCATGTATGTCGTTCTCGAGAACCCTAAACCGAAGAACATTGTTTCACGAATGTGTCAATGTGGTCTTATATTCAAACAGCTTCAGAACAAATGTTAGTAACTATTATCTTCGCTTTGCAACAATTATCGTAGTAAGGTTGCCTCAGAACACTTTACAAAGATTGCAAATATCTGGTGGTTATACAATTTCTTCAATAAACACCTTTTTGAGCTATGGATTATTATTTTGTGCGTGTTTTTGATATGAGGAGCATCTCAACACTGGACGACTTGAGGAAGCCTTATTTCACAATTGTTTGGTAACTATATTTGATTCTCTATGACTTTTGCATTGATTTATGATTTTTATTAATTATTTAGATTTTGTCTTGATGGTGTATGCTTAGACTTAGAGCTTTTGATGCACCATGCTTATGATTTACAATTAATTTTTTACAAAATCTACCTTTGGCAAAGAAAAGAGTCCATAAAAGAGCTAGAAGAGTTATGAATACATATACTAACCAATTGAATGTGATTAATGGTGATCAGGTCCAAGATTTCTCGATACCGTGACAACTTTTTGTATATATTTTCTTGTTTTTAGTGTTTTCTATTTTTAAGTCTGAAATCGAATCTCATCAAGTCCGAGTTGAACGAACTTTTACTACCACTTTCAAAACAACATCAGCTACCATACGATTAAGATTATTGGAGGAGGATTGATACTAGGGTTGTTCTTCGGGAATATAAGTCCGGTTATCAATTAGTTCCCCGTTCACCTTGATTTATCAAAGACTGAATAAAAAACTCATAGGTTTATCCGTGGGAGATGATTTATCTATCATCGTAGACTTTTCCGTGTGATACATATTTGTTTATTAAAGTTCGACTTTGGGTCGTAGCAACTCTTAGTTGCGGGTGAGATCACTAAGGGAATCAAGTGCGTAGTATTGTTTATGGGTGAAAAATATTCTCACGTGATTGGTAATTTGGGGTGTGTGGATGAGGAATGAACATAAACCCTAAACAAATGCATCGCTGGGTGAGTGCTTGTGATTCGAGAAATTAACTCAGACAACTCCGCCTAAACCAAGAAATGATCGTTCCGTACTTGCTTCGGTCACAAAGCGAAGGAGATGGGGTTGATCTTAGGAGGGGGCCAGAAGGTGTTGAGATCAGGAAGGTGCAGTTTTGTTTATGACTTGTAAATGTAAAAAGGTGAGCAGCTTACGATTGATGCAAGCAGGCTTTGAGTGCTTGAATACGTTTTGTATTAACACTTGGATTCCGTCTTGTCTTGACTTGTTTCATGTTGGAAATTGGGAGGAGAACCTATTTATACAAGTCATTTCCAGCCTTATTCACGCCTCTCAGCTGGAGAAGGAAGGACGGATTAGTGGAGTTGTGTGTCGATGTTACATGACCAGCCTTGACCACTTCTCCCGTCATCTCTAACCGTCCATGACTTCCGACACGTTCTTTGTGATGGCGCATTACACGTTGCACGCTATAAACCGCGACCAATACTCCCAGCATGTATCCCTGGCTTAGGACATGATTGATATCTCGAAAGGGATCGTGGACCCATGTAAAGTAGCATGTAATGCCAGACTAAATAACTAAATTATTTGTAAAGCCCATACTTGTGAAGTATCGTGTATTCTACGCAGTATCGTATCGAGTATATTCAAGATGTATGAAGATCATTGCTTAGAAGTACTTTGAGAAGTTTCATTAATTTAAGCGTCTTTAAAATAAGATCATGTCCACCATCTTCGATTGATCGTTTGGAGGCTATACTGTGTAAGCCCTGACTTGACCGATCACTCTATGTGGAAGAGTGGTGGACGGTGATTGTGGTGACGCCTCACGGGTCTCTTAACCCAAACCAGGGCTGCTGACTAAGCCGGTAGAGAGTTGGACGGACGAGATGATCTCATGACATCATCTCATGATCGTTGATTTAAGTTTTAGGGCTTTTGAAGAGGTGCATGTGCATTTCCACTCTTCAGCTTGGTTGAAACCAAGCATGGGAGGTGTTTGGAAAGGACCCACCTGGCCATGCGTGTGTAGATTCGCATGCCTGTATACGTCCGTACCTCACTGCCTCATGATGGCGATCTAGGCCACTCAATTTGACCCGCAAAGAGGAGCGGTTGAGATCATTTGCAAACAGAAATCTGGTGCCGCAAAAGCGCATCATGCCCACTTGGCGCGCGTTTCAAGACGGCACAAGCTCTCACTGCAAAGGTAGGCTAGTGTTCACGCTCGTACTTCATTGCCTCATAAACGTGATCTAAGCCACCCAATTTGTCCTGGGAGAAGTTGAGCTGTCGATATCAGCTGGCTTCATTAGAGGTGCGACCACGCCCGGGCCTTGGGCGTGCGATTGAGCGCATGCCTGTTTGGTCTGGCACGACTCGGCATGGAGATAGCGGGCCCGGGGATCATGTTTACTTACTGCACCGCTTAGTCTATCTCGGACCCTTCATCCGAGCAGAGAAAAGGACGTCGTGATCGCGACACAAACCCTAATCGTTTTGCTTGGCCGTGTGTCATACCCAGCTTGGGACGATTTAATCAAGACGACCAACCATAGTCGGGTCCCGACCGATCGCGCCTGTGTATGTAGGCGCCCACGCTGTTTGTGTTGATATGTTCTGGACCCCTTTGAATCTACATCTACACCTCCATCTATGCCTCGAAGATGATGGTTGAGACTCCATTTTATAACAGTAGTTGTAATGTGTTGAACCCAGTTCAGTGGTTTCACGTTCATGTTGTTTTACCGGACAACCGGTAAGTGTTGCTTCCTCTCGGGAGGCCGACTCATGTGGGGCCCGATTGAGCCTGGTGGTGACATACTCCCATACCGCTCGTATGCATGGGTATTTCGATCCGGGCCATCCAATCGTCGGTGAAGTTGGATGGTTATGATCGTTTCCGAGACCGATACGTGTCAAGCCAGTTCAAACATGCTCAATCGGGGCAAGTGATAACACACCGAGAGTTGTAGCATGTATGGGTATTTCGTACATGTTTTATTATTAATGCTTGGAGATTCGTGTTGTCACGAGAACAACACTCGCCGTCATGCCGCACCCGGCACAATGAGCCAGGAAATACGAGGCCGGTCATGCATCAATTAACAATGTCAAATTCATTGTGGTATATGGGATTGTTGCTACATGCTCCAACCCGGATGACAGGTATTTAATTCATGCATGTTTGGGATTGTTGTCGCATACTCCATTCTAGGTAATTAGTAAAGTGAAGAAGTATTCATCACTTATTAATGGCTTTATCTTTTGCAAGATGTTAGCGCATAATTTGGCTTTTACAATTTCCACTTTTAAATGAAAATCCACCATTAACATTAAGTCCCCCGCCTAGCGCATAATGGTTACGCTATTGTGGGGTAGGATAAGATGGTGACAAAGTTTGTATACGTAAAATGACCAAGCTAAGGTGAATATACATTTACCGATAGGCTCGACATTGTCGTGTGTTGTCCCAAACTCGTCGGTCCCCGATTAGGATGGTGGAGGCAGAGGACTTGATCTCGTGAGTCGCTTTGGTTTTCTCCGACTATCCGGACAGAAGCTTTGGCCTATCCCTTGGACTAGTGTGTACTCCCTTTGTTACATGACAGCTTCTTTTCGATATATCCGATAAGCATCATTGATCGTCATCTTGAATCTGTGAAGCCTTTATAGGTGGCAAGTAGAGACTCCTTTTCTCCGGGATTCGTTAACTTGCTAGATTATAAAGAAAAATTTTAAGGATTCTTCTCATCACATAGTCGCTCCTTTTGTATCTCGTGTATTGCTCCGCATCCGATCTTCTCGATTGACCGATGATGATACACATATTTTTGTGTGCCCATAACTTTTTTCTTTGCAGCCTATCATGGAAGCAATGGCGATGATCATTCTATAACTTCTCCGTAAGAGAGTTTCGAAGTTGACAAACCCGAGACAATGCGATCGAGGAGGTAATGGCTAAAATTGATCTCCTTTCGTGAAGCTGGTCATGATATACAGTGGGATGGCTGCTCGCACCCGCGTATCACCAGTGGGACGATATGTGCCCTTTTCAACAAGGGACGACATGGAGGGACTAAAGGAGGCATGAGGAAGCGTTGCGAGCACCAAGAAGCGCAAGGGCATAAAGATTTGCAGCGGTTAAAGAGGCGGAGAGTGGAGAATAAATGGCCTGGATGAAGATAGGCGTGATTATCCAATCCAAGACGGCAGATAATCCTTGATTCCGACACAGACTGGACCGGGAGTGTTCAAAGAAATCACAGAACCCTAATGTTGTTGTGGGGATTTGGAGGAAGACTTGGAAGTTGTTCCCCGCCAATGATGTTAGGACGAGAACGTTGTCAAGGAAACATCCAAGCGAGGCCGAGGCTCAAGGAGAAGCTGCATAGTGTGATGGCATTATTGGTGGACTCAAAAGCAAAGGGCGCAGCGCGGTTATTCTTCTTGACTCGCTAAACCTCTTTGCTTCTTTTTCTTTTCAAGTGTATTCTCGTAATTTTTGAACCTCCTTCTTGTACTACAAGGCCTGAGTTCAAGATCTTTCTTTCGTTTGCTCACCATGAATAAAGGTTTATGTCATAAACCCTCGTTAAGATTGCATCTCGTATGTGCTCCCGACGTGAGATCTCCTGGTCTTGTCGCGTATGGCTCAAATCATTTTCCTTTGTGCACACATTCTATTTCCTTCTTCCCATGAGATGTTTTGCTTAGGTTTCCTTCTTGCTCTAGTGGGTGGGATTTAGGTTGACTCAGACTTTGTGTTTTTAGGGCAGAGAATTTCTCAGATGGAAATAACGCTGAAATTAAATTGAAAATTGAAAAATTGAAACCCTAACTATGAATGCAAGTATTGCAATTGTAAAAGAAAACACGCCTGGAGGAAATAGCACAGCGTTTTAAAGGGGAGGACGCTGGAAAGTGGTAGCACAACGTCTTAAGTTCCGCAGGGTTTGAGCCATTGTGAGTGAATTGTTATGCCTTCTAGTTTATCAGCTATGAGTCATAGTAGGGCCGCCTCAGGATAACATCCATACAGGGACGGTTCATCCTCTCTTTCTGGGTGAGTCGTGGAGGGTCATTTTCACCGTCGCCATGTTCCCAACCTTGAATGCATTGCCTTCGTCACCATATCTCCACCCAAAATGGGTTTGGGCGTGGATACCTGGACCTTGGCCTTACCGTCTTTAAGACAAATTTAAGCTCTTGATAAAACATTTGAAGGGGCCGGCTTCCCATTCACATATCTTAGCTGGGGTTGGTTTGTTGGTTGATACCTCAGGACTTATCGTATGGGAGGAGTAATTAGTTGCAAGAAGGGTCGTGGATGAGACTACTTGAGCCTCTAACCTCTTAATGAGTCACGGGCTCTCTCCAAGTAAAGTTATGTCACATTGGCAAGCTGCAAAGTGTAGGCAACGACAACCTTCGTGTCCAGACGGTTTGTTAGAGATCCTTTAAGGTGTCGTAAATCCTGAGAGGGCAAACTCCAAAGTTGTTGTCTTGTTGTCGTGTACCCAAGAGCGTCCTAGATCATGTCGTAATTCCTGATGCCTCTCGACATGTAGAACTTTGCTTGTGTCGATCCATCGCCCAATTTTACTCAAGATCGACGTATCCATATGCATCTTTGAGTTCTCCTTCCTGAGTCTTAATCACAATTGGGTTACAGTAGCCTCCCGTTTTGAAATTTTTGTCGTTTTTAAGGTCTGGAGAGGATGATGTTGAATTCGGGAGGCCGTATCGATCAATGTGTTATCGAACTCGGGATATCCTTCAAACGCAAAGAATAAGAGTCCCCAATTTCCTTTGTTTGCATCTTCCAAGAAGGATCGAGGCTTCGAGACCGCCCTCTTCCGTATACAAGCGTTTGCCCGAGATAATACGTGTTGAGGGCTGCAAATATGTCCTCACGTTGTGCTTGGAGAAGTACAAGATTCGCATAAATGTTCCATCATAGATTGTACGCCTTCTGTTAACTGAATCCCCTGTAAATCATGCAGCTCCCCGACAGAAAGAGGGTCTCTACGAACACCTTTCGCTTCCTTCGAAGTTCTCCGTCTCTATCTTTCTATGAAGATTTGTTTCCAAAGATGTTACGCCTTTGGTGGATGGTGAACGAACCTATGGAGGGCCGAGCAACATTTAGGATCCGCCATATCTTTCTCTGGGTGGACGTCCGATACGGCAAATTTTTGATGGCGCTGCCTTGAATCCACGCTCCAAGAGTTCCACTACTTCATTCATGGGGAACGGAACCCGTATTCTGTCTTGTGCAGAGTCTTGCCCGCTCTTTTGAGAAGAATTCATGTGTACTGGAGCCGCACGTGGGTTGTTGTTCGTTGCGGCCTTCCTTTTCCTCCTTCGCCAACCACGCTCGTCGAGGACCCGTGTTGTATTGTTTTTTGTGAGACGCCCGGTTCCGACTCACGTGGATCTTCGTTTAACAACCCCGGTTCTTTCCAAGAATGTTCTAAGTGCGCTTGTGGCCGAACGTTTGGCGCTTCATGGAGTTCGAGAACGGCCCGAAAGCCCGATTCTAAGTGCAGATATGGGTATCATCCGTTGATGCATAGCTCCACCAATCGGCATTCAAGGATGTTCGGATCATGACAATTTAATGCTTGAGTTCTCAACCTCTTAACGAAGTCGTTCTGATGTTTCGTTGTCCCGCCGAGAGACTCTCCTAGATCTCAAAGTGGATTCGCCGACACGGTTAAATATTTCCTCGTGGAAAGACCACCATCTCCCCAATTGATATGGCCGTGATGTTGTTGTACCAGGTTTACGCCCTTCCCGTAAGGGATTTCGAGAACTCTTTCAAAGTGAGAACATGATTGTACTCATGCTCTCCCAAGGGATTCCAAAATCGAGAAACGTGCTCAACAGCTGCTACTGGGCATCATCGAAGGAGAGGTGTATCCTCTTGAAGAGGGATTCGTTGCATATCTTGAGGGTATGGCGTTGACTGGTGTGCATCCATCGATTTCCTTTGCCTCTGCTTTGGAGAAGTCGTTCCTGTGTCCTCACGTGTGATTAAGTTGGATGGTCGGTCCTCTCTCTTCTCATGCCTGCGACCAACACGAGCTTCTTCACCATGTGGGTCCGAGGGAAACGCTTTGCTCCGGTGTATCAAGGCACTTTGGCCGGCTCTAAGGGTTGTCGTGGATCTTGTGGCACTGCTCAGCTTAAAGTTTTTATGAAAGTGAGTACCTCTTTTTCCAGTTGCGGCCATATCCGTTCGAGCCTTAGCAAGAATTTCGCTTCTCCATCAAGTCTTCAATGTATTGACACCGTGGCCCTCCTCTTGTGCTTCCGCTCCTCGTCTCGATGAAGGAGTGAAAGTTGTTGTCCGTGACCACCTGGAGGCGTTACACTTGAGGATATGTCGGGATTACTACTGCCGGCTCTAGTGATGGGGGCGTTACACCCACCGGAATGTCTCCTCCGCTGGCTGTGATGTGAGCAACGGTTCCACGAAACGTGGCCGATCACCGTATCTATCGACGGCACATCGACACCGGGAGTGTTATCCGTACTAGCTCCATCAAGATTGATTGTTGATCCTTGCACTGAGTTCTACCATCTTGAAATGAAATGTTGATTGAATTGATTCTATTCACTCCTTTTTTTGGAAATCGATGAAATTGAATCTGACAAGAAATTGATTCTTACAACCGAGAGATTAACCTCCCACCGTGGTCGCCAATTGTTTATGGGTGAAAAATATTCTGATTTGGTAATTTGGGGGTGTGGATGAGAATGAATTAAACCCTTAAACAAATGAACAAGCATGTATGATTGTTATGCGATTCGAGAAATCAACTGGCACAACCGGCCTAAACCAAGAATGGTCAGCCCAGACTTGCTTGGTCACAAAGTGAAGGAGATGGGGTTGATCTTAGGGAGGAAAGCGAAGAAGGTGTTGATATTGTGAAGGTGTAGGCTTGTTTATGACTTGTACGTAAAGGTGAGCAGTTTACGATTGATGCAAGTAGGCTTTGAGTGTTTCAACACGTTTGCATACAACACTTCTGGTTTCGTCTTGTCTTGACTTGTTCTCATGTTGGAAATTGGGAGGAGAACCTATTTATACAAGTCATTTGAGCCTTATTCACGTCGTGGGGAAGTGGAGGAAGGGAGTGATGGATTAGTGGAGTTGTGTGTCGATTGTTACATGACCGCCTGACTCACTTCTCCCGTCATCTCTAACCATCCATGACTTCCCGACATCGTTTCTGTGATGGCACGTTGCACGCTATAAACCGCTGCACTAATACCCCAAAGATGTATCCCGCTTGTGACATGATTGATGTCTCGAGTGTGTGGATCATGGGACCCATGTAAAGTAGATAATGCTAGACTAAATAACTAAATTATTTATAGCCGATACTGCTAAGTATTGTGTGTATTCCTAATGCACGTATCGTATCGAGTATATTCAAGATGTATGAAGCATTGTCAAGTTTAAGGCTTACCGAGTAAGTCACGAATTTAAGCGTCTTGGCAAGATCATGTCCACCATCTTCGAGTGATCGCTTGAGGCTATGCTGGCAGCTCCCGACTCTGACCGATCACCCATGCGGAAGAGTGGTGGACGGTGATTGTGGTGACGCTTGATGGTCTCTTAACCTAACCAGGGCTGCTTGACCAAGCCGGTAGAGTTGGACTGGACGAGATGATCTCGTGACACTCATCTCGCGACCGCTGATGAATTTTAGGGTTTCAAGAGGTGGGCAGGCATCACTCTTCACTCTGGTCGAAACCAAGCATGGGAGGTATTTTGGAAAGGACCAACGGCATGCGTGTAGACGCTTATGCCGTGGGTGTACACGTCCATACCTCACATGTCCTCATGATGGTGCGATCTAGGCCACCCAATTTGACGAAAAGAGGAGCGGTTGAGATCGATTTGCAACTGTAAATCTGGTGCACGCAAAAGCCGCGCATCATGCCCACTTCGGCGCGCGCTTCAAGACGACCAAGCCTCGGCTCGGTCCCTGGCCGATTGATTCGGCATGTGGGTGGTAGGTCGGTGTTCACGCATGTACTTCATTACCTCATAGA
>JAJJWW010002253.1:0-72832 GCA_023531295.1 Papaver armeniacum
TTTGATCATATGATTAATAAAATTATTTTGGTTCAATTCTAATTGTAGTGTGATTAATTTTTGTGGATGGTTATTAAGGTGAGGTTTGATACACATGATCGAAAGAAGTGGCCACTATTGGCCAATACGTAGTTGAATGTAAAACACGCCACCATTTAGATTTTCAAACAATGGCCATTCAATAAATTGAGCTATGAAAATTGCAATATTTGAGTGGCTAAGAGCTAATATTTGCCACATTTTTTTGTCATTTTATAAAGTTTATTGCCATGGTTTGTTGTATCCTCTTGTGTCCGAAAAATGAACAACGACCACGTTGATAACATTTGATGTGTCTTTGGCAAGTTTTTAGCCACGGTGCTACAAATTCTTAGTAGCCATAACTTATTAATTGGCCATGTAAAATGTTTATCACGTGTCCGAAAATATCGATGGCCATGGTACTATAGATTAAGCGTGACTACAAGTCATGTATTAGCCATAGTTAAATTATTTTTCATGTGTCCAAATGATAGAGATGGCCATGGTTAAGAAAAATTAGTGTGGCTGCAACTCATGAATTGGCCATGATAAAATTAATTTCGATGTCCAATTGATGACAAAGGCCACGACTATAATAAAATTCACGTGACTTTAAGGTAAACTTTAGTCACATATAATCAAATTGTGTGTCTATAAGGATCCTATGGCCATGGTGATAGTGAAAATGCTTAGCTACAAAAAAAATGAGTACCATATAGACACGGTTTTAGAGTTATGGCCATGGTAAATCATATTTTATAGCCACTCAAAATTTATGTAGCCATAAAGGTACCTCTTTGTCACGCAGCTTCGATGCCACATTTTTGGAGTGAAAAAAATCCGTGACCAAAAGCCTATGGACACGGTGATTAAGTGTGGCCAATGTGAAGGTTTGTACTAGTGAAAATCAATCTGCTTTCATTCCTAAAATATAAATCACAGATAACATTGTAGTAGTACATGAAACTCCGCACTATGAAAAACAGTAACAGGAAACATGGTTTTATGGCTTTAAAACTTGATCTTTCAAAAGCCTTTGATAGGCTTGAATGGGATTTCATTCTCTAAGTTTTTAGACAATTTGGTTTTTCGGACGACTTCTGCGATCTTATATTTAATTGTGTTTAATATGCATCTTACTCTGTGTTGGTTAATGGTTCTCTAGGGGAAACCTTTTCCCCCTACAGAGGAATCAGACAGGGAGACCCCACGTCACCCTATATCTTTATTATTTGCATGGAAGCATTATCAAAGATTTTGTTTCATGATGAAATGAATGGTAAAATTATCGGGATTAAGGTTAATAAGGATTGTCCCTTAGTGTCGCATCTTTTCATTGCTTGACTGAATCCTTCCTATTTACTTCTGCTAGTATAGTAGAATCTAGAAATCTCATTGAGACATTAAATATATTTAGTAACTCGTCGGACGAGGTTATAAACTATCAAAAATCGTGTGTTTTCTTTAGAAAAATAAGTTAGAGAATAAACATTGTAAGTTGTTAGCTAGGATTCTAAGAGTTGGTAGAATAACTAAGAATGACACCTATTTAGGAACTTCCTTATTCTTTAATAAAGCGAAAAGTTTTAACTACCAGAATATGTTAGATAAGGTGTACTGTAGGATTCAAGGTTGGAAGGCAAAATTCTTGTCGCAAGCAGGTAGAACCACCCTTATTAGCTCCGTTACTACCTCCATGCCTATGTATCAGATGATGTGCTTCTTATTCCTAAAAAAACTCTAGATAAACTTGATGCTCTTCAGAGAGATTTTTGGTGGCAAAAAATCAAATGCAATCGTGGTATATATCTAAAGGCATGGAATTCCATGTGTATTAGAAAATCTAATGGTGGCGCCTAGGTATTAAAAACCCATGCAAATTTAATCTATCTTTATTAACCAGATTGTCCTGGCGCCTCCTAGAAAATCCAGATAAGTTGTGGTGCATTATTCTTAAACACAAGTACTTCCCTAAGAATGACCCTTGTCTTATAAAAAGGAAAAAGTTAAATCGGGTTTGATCTCATCTGTAGAGGTCTAGATATAATTAGGGAAATTATTATGTGGAATTAGGAAATGGTAGAAATATTGATGTCCGGGACCGATAGATGGCTACTTAATGGTAGAAGCTAGCCTAGAAACAACAACAATATACAAATAGTTAGCAAAGTCTCGGACAGAATTTGATAATAATCAAATTGGAAACATAACTTGATTAACAACCTGTTTGATATGAATGATATTAAAGAAATCAATTTTGTAGAGCCCTGTAATGATGTTGAAAAAGAAGATAAGAAGATATGGATCAATAGCATAGATGGTTGTCTCGATTAAATCATCTACAAATTATCTTTGTAATAAAAAACACCATAACTTTGACAAAGGATTGGGTTGGTATTTGGAAGCTAAATGTTATGCCTAGAGTTAAGACTTTTCACGGAAAGTTCTCATTGGTTGTCTCCCGAGTTAGAGAAAGTCTAGGTATATATACTCACTTGTTCACAAATTGTATTTTCCGAAGCTATTTGAGGAGCCTTTCTCTTAACTAGTTTTCTTATCTTGGCGAATAATCCGAATTTTAAAGATTGGTGTTTGATATGGTTAAGGATACTGACCAAATAGGTATCAAATTGCTTATATTCTCTATGGTACATCCGGAAGTTCGGTGCAGGTAGTATTTGATAATGTTAAAAGCTAATACGGTTGGTTTAATTGAGTTTCTCGGGAAGGATCTTCCAAATTATATCAACAAGACATATTCTCCTGTCAGAATTCTTGCACTAAAGAAATGTGTTGATCCTCATCCAAATCACTGCTATGATGGCAATAGTTCTTTGAGGGATCAACACTTCATTTACGGATGCGGCTTTCCAAAGTAAAACAAATAAATTTTCTTATGGGATTGTTAAAAAAAATAACGGTGGTATAATGACATTGTAGGTGGAACAGGGATGGTGCTTAAGTCATGAGGAAGCTGAATCCGGAGCGTAAGAGAAGTAAATCCAGTTGATGTATAGATACAATGATGAAGAATAACTTGCCTTAATGATAATAAGAATGTTATTAATAGTACGAAGAAGAATGATTTTATTTGTTGGTTGAGATCTAAAGTTATTCAAACAAGCTTTAAATTTCGATCTTTTTCTTGATAATTCTTCTTACTCTTACATTAAAAGAAATTCGTAATAGTAGTGGATAAGCTTTATTATTAATTAGACATACAGTCTTAGTATTAATTCTAGATACTGGGATAAATTTAGAAAAGATCCTTTGGTTCTTTTAAATTATGTAATCAAAACAATGTAATTCCGCTTTCTTAGTTTTTATATATTTGTCTTTTATCAAAGAAAAAAAAAAAAAAAAAAAGATTTCATCCTTATTTTACTTTATCTTTTAACGAGAAGAAATTTTTTTGGAACGAAAAGAAATTAATTGAAAAAGTGATTACTGAATCTCACTTACTTTTAATTAGAGAGCATCTCTCATCTAAATCGGATCGATTTTTGTTCTTTAATAGTGTTAAAATTATCAAATTTTTAATGGATACGGATTCAGCGAAGTAGCTTTATTGCAAGATAAAGGGACACTTTATATGATGTTCATGACCTAAAAATAGCAAAAAAATAGCAAACGAAATGACCTAGGGTTTGGGATTCCGATCAAACCAAGTAACAAAAAACCGTAAAAATCGATCAAACCAATGGTAATCTTCTTCAAGATACCGTCCTCCTCTTGAATTGATGTTTAAGGGTTTCTTTCCATGAGTCAAAGGAAGTCGACACATCCCAAGTGGTTATTACTTAATCTTAAATGGCCATTAATTTATCTGTCTCGTTATTAAAATAATACATTTAATAATATAGATTTTCTATTTTTGGCATATACATATTTGCAAAACTAACATCTTTTTACATATTTTTCCTTATATTATATTTTGGTACTTTTTCTTGCGCGTGATATTTCTACGCGCTGGACATTTTGGTAACTTTTTTTATATATTAACTAGCTTATATTAATGTTAAATACCAATTTAAATTGTTAAAAGATAAAGAAAAGAAAAATTTAAAATTACAAAAATAGAATGATATACGGGAGAAACTTGCTATCCTTACATTCAATGATAGTTACAATAATGCGAGTAGACACATATTTTGACAAAAACTATGTGAGGAAACAGTTATTACTATTTAGTTTCATATACGTAATTTTTCAATATAATTTGATTCATTAAAAGCATCTTTCGCATTCCTGGAAACAAGGAATAACGGGATATGTTTGATTGTAGAGGTAGAACTTGGTGACAAAATTTTCTTGTTGATTAAACAATCTCATCCCATGATTCTTTTATAGGAGGTTTTTTAAAGATTTCAACATGACTAAAATTCCTTTTAATTTGGAAATACTTTTCATTTTTAGATTGGGTGTGAAATTCTCTCATGACATTGTCCATCTTTTGTTTTTAGTTTAACCTTTTTATTATGAAAAAAAGGAGAAAAAAAACTAGTTATTCTCGCAATTTGTTATGTGCCAAAGTAATATGCACATAAAAACATGAATATGTAGTAGTAACAAGCTGTCGGAAAACCAAGAAAAATTGGCATAGGTCCGCTTGTCGCCGACATATACGTTACTTGCAACTAACAAGCTAATATAATATGAGTACATTGGATAAATATTTTTTTTTTCACATTCTTTAAAAAATTAACGTTTTCCATTTGTTTGGGTTAAGAACTCAAATTAACTAGTACCTCTACATATGTACCATTTTAAAGAGACAAAATATTTGTGATTTGTTTTGAATTTGGTGATGCTTGATAAAGTAATGCTTAATCATAAAATGAAGTGAGGACTTTACTTGAAACTTTATATTGCATTTCGTGGCAGAAATCATGTTATAAACATCAACCATTACCTAATCGATAATACACATGACCATACCGGATACTTGCATTGGCCATGTGTTAAAGGTTACAAGTATCAAGGATTCAAAGAGACCTAGATTCAATTCAGTTATCAATTTGTCAAAGTACACACTTTATATCATTATACTATAGATGAAAGATATTTAATAATTTGGGCAAAATAAATAAATACCATATAATCATAAGAAAACTAATACTAGTGACTTGTAGTATTATCTTCTATCCAACAACGTAACAAGAATACAAAATAATACTATAAATTTTCAAGATGGATATTATATATAGTACATTATTATTATAAGCTCCATTTATATACTAAATTTTGTCTAGGATGAGAGGTAGTATGTTGTTAGTTTAGAAAAAGAAGCCTTAGTGGCAATGATCAACTAGAATAAGTCATTTTGTTTCGGGGGCTAATTTCTGCTTTGTTGGAAGAGAATGATGAAGTTAAGATTCTTAACAAAATATTCAACTCGAAGAATTGACATGAGACTTTTTAAGGTTGTAAGAATTGCTTGGTTGAATCCATCAAGCGTTGGTATGTTAAGTTTGTTTGTCACATTTTAGTTTCAAAACTTCGGAGTTGGTTGATTTGATTATTAGAGTCAAACTTAGTTAGGTTAGATCCGGGACATAGAAATAATGGGACCGCTCTTGTTACTTATGAAGATCCTGAAGGCGTATACGGCATCAACGAACACGTCATCCTTCATTCGGTTAGTAACACAAACTCTACTTGTTTCATTTTTTATCTCGTTTTCAAGTCGGTATTTATTGAAAACATAACACATTTAATATAGTTTGTTTACTTGTACATAGTATCGATGATTCGAAATTCGTTATACTTATGATCAAATTATCAAGGAAAGATATATATACTAGTTATTTTATACAACTTTTGTATGTAGATTAACGAAATATAGTTTATCATATAGGCTTCATAAATCGATATTATATTAATAGTGGCACCGTTACTAATTAGCGTGTTTGAACCGGTTATGAGTTGCCTTTAGGATTATGATTCAACGTGATATCATAAATATAATTTAAGTAGATTTCAAAACAAATGTTTCTTGAAATAAAGTTTGAGATGCACGTCATATTTGTACAGTGATCTCGGAACCATCCTAGGTAAGGGACAGATCCCTTGTGGTAAGAACGATCCTAAATGCAAGACTAATCCAAAGATAGAGTTTAATATGTATTTCCATTTTAACTTCCATTTTCGATTTTTTGGTGAGCTTTACGTTTGAACATACATCGAGATGTATAAGGATTGAACTCGGAGTATTCACAAAATGTCGATATATCACTTGGTCAATTTAATAAAGATTATCGGACATGGAAAAGAAACATAAACAATTACCTTTTAATTATTTTGATTATACATGACGGATATTATTAGAGTGGGTTTAGTTATCTTTAAGTTTAATATCATTATTGTTGTGCCGAGAGGTTCATATTGATCCTCAAGGCATTCCAGGATCTGGCATCAGAAACAGAAAACTACACATTCAACGGAAGCTAATGCACATAGAACACACATAAGACACAGATTTACGTGGTTCGGCAATGGCATACATCCACGAGCAGCAGAAATTCACTTCATTCATATATCAGAGAATACACAATGCACATGACACTGAGCACCCGTTCTTCTTCTTCACATTCTCAACTCACGTTCAACTATCTCCCAACTCTTCCAGCCCCAAAGCTATGAGAGGATCTACATCTTTCTAATGGAGAGATTACTTCTCTTCTTTGTGAGGAGATGTCTACAACCTAAGGGTTTAGAGACAAGACTACTTATAACCTAAGGTTTTCTAAGGTTTTCCTATGTATACAACCTAATGTAGATGATGTAGATTCATGTAGATTACTTATAACCTAATATTGTGCCTTTATTTATAGGCTTGCAATACTTCGATTAGGAAACCAGGCTTTACTCTAATTTAGGTAACCTAAACTAGCTAAGATAGGAAAACCTTGTTTAGATAGAGGTATAAACATAGTCTAAAAATCAGGTCAAAACCGATTTAGGAAATCTATCCGATGTTTCCTAAAATCGAGCCAATATCCAAAAATTCTCCACATTGGCAAGATTTCTCGGACAACTTCAACTTCACTATTCTACGATTTCTCCACCTTGGCATGAAATCTCGATATTCACCTTCAACGCCTTGATCACCCGAAGGTGCCAATCAACATGAATGCTTAGGTTCCACTAAAGGACTTCAATACTTCACTCACCCGTAGGTGCCAATCATCCGAAGATGTTTCAATCCCTCAAAGGGCATCAGTTCTCAATCATCTAATGATGCTTTCATACTTCAATCATCCTAAGATCTTTAATGGTATAATTTCCAAAATCCTTGTCTAAGGTTTAAACGTGTCAATCGACACCAACACACCAAATGGTGTTTCAAATTCCTTTAAGGATGTAATGTGCTTCAACATGTGCTTCATAAATTCGATCCCATGGTAAGAAGAATGTGTGTCTTAAAAGAACACCAACATACTAATGCACCTAAAGATGTTGCAAATGTAAGTCATCCATTTAGTTCAAGATGGTCAATCCTAAACATCACCAATTCTTTCGTAACTTTTCTGATTTCTCAGCAATTCCGATTCTATCATAAATTTACGCGTGTCTTCGACTTCATATATTTTCACATGCACATATTTTCTAAACTTGCAAGATTAAATTTTTTACACACTTGCTTCAACTTATAGGATATAGTCTTTGGGACTTCAACTCACCACTTCACTTGTCAAATTTGAGATCTTTCTCCATCCTACTTCTTCAAATTCAGTACTTTGTATTTCAATGCGGAGTTAAATATTTCATCACATGCAAATGTATGGTGTACCTCCATACCTACGAAGTTTTCTTGAAAAAGATTAAATAATCCTACCTTACAAAGATGCAAGTTTTGTAAATTTCTAAAACATATGTGTGAACACATTCACGATTATCCGTGTGGTGATTATTCATGATATCTTCATATCTTGAAACTGGAACTTTCTATTCCAAGCTTGATTCTTTTCTTACCTTCACACAATGTTCATAAAATCCTAAATCGCATGATTTTTCGTTCTTCAACTTCATGCCTTAACCTGCATGAATTAGTATTCAATCGTATTAGATTGCGCACCATCTAACACTTCTACTTCCATATTCAACAATCTGATTTCCATTCTCTAATCCTTTCATCTTGAATTTGAATTGGGATAAAATTCTTCAATACTCCATTTAAATAACTTTAAACCCTACAAGATTAAAATGGGATCTAATGATTTGATTATTCTTCCAAATTTCTACACACCGAATAACTTTAAACTTCTCGAGTTGGCACTAAGTACTTCAAACGAATGCTTAATATCTTCAACTTCAAACTCCAACTCTTAAAAGTCGGAAAATCATTCAGAGAATGCCTATGATAAAAGTATTCAAACCTCGGAATTCCACACCATCACTAGATCTGCGTTTTTCAACGTTCATGCTCCGAACTTGAAAGTTCTTTCCTTGTTTTCCAATGCCTTCCTTAGACAAAGGCAATTCAATTCACATACCGCTCTTCAAATAGTTTGCGATTTCTTCGCTTAACAATATACTTCACATGAAGTATTATACCTTCTGATTGTGAAGTGCCACAATGATATCTTGTTCCTTGAAACCGAGTTTTCACCTCAAAATCGAAACATATCTTCAACGACCTATACATTTTCCACCATGGTCTTGCACTTAAACTTGATGACTTGAAAGGTAAACACCATATTTATGGTGTTCAACGGTACCAAAAACTTTGCTCTACATTGTTGTGTAAACAACAAAATCTTGCAAAGACATCAATGCCCATAAGCTAACTCTACAAGTAAGCTTCAAACTCAACACATTCAAAATAACCTTATTCAATCATATGCCCAAGGTGCATATGCCAAAAATTGTGTCGACTTCATCTTCAATCGTTTCTCTTCAAAAAGAACAAGAAACTACGGCTCCACACACCAATGTCTCCATATAGGAAATCCAATTTCTCTAGTCTCTCCAATCAATCATCAACAATGAAATATGATTATAGCAGAATATATCAACCCTCAGCTAGTCCCTCTCCCAACACTAAGACATTCAAATGATCGATAATTTTCACATGAAACCTCTAAAATCTTTACGCAATCCTCTCTTCACCATGCGGCGGGAGGCAAACTTGAGTTTTAACTTCTTCTTCAATTCCTTCGACACGTCAAGGACAACATGATCGAACTAATGACAACATGTAACATTCACAATTGCTCCCTTTGGTATTTCGAACAATTCTATCTTTGACAAAATTTAATTTTGCATCTTTACTCCTATTCCAATGTACAAACCATTCAACTTGTACTTCAAACACAATACTCTTGTTTCCTTTGAAACTTAGCTTGCAAAGCAAGCACATTCAAGCGAACCCCAACAAGGTATTCCAATATAGTCCAACAAAAAGTCTCAAATAAACGAGGTAAAACCAAAGATGAACCAAACACCATTATGAAACTAGTTAATAAGGTTATGGAATTACTTACCCAAAGATATGCAAAATACATAGGGTTTATGCCTCGAGAAATATATCAATGTCAAACCCTCACTTCAAGTAGAGCTTTAACTTCAAAAGCGTATCAATCAAACAATCAACGAATGTGAAACACTTCAAATACATTCGTTCATGAGTAATTGATACTTCAAACATTGCTTGTCCAATCAGAAAATCCACCTCTTCACCTTAATGCAATTTAAACGACCTTGTCTCCAAGATTATTCACATGAGATTTCTCAAAGACTTTTTGAATTCCAAAATAACTCGATCTTCAAATTGACATAACTTTATTTTACTTCATAGATGCATCTTATTCTAAAACTTTTACTTAATCTCCAAGTATGTCTTTCTTTGAACATATTCTTAGCAATTTCTCAAATTCACATGGCGAATGTCAAAACCAACTTTACACCATCTTTCTAGACAGAGGCTGTTGCCCTTTTGACCACCCAGTTCTCAAACTTCCACCAAACTTCCACCATAGATTTTCTAACTATCACGATTCTTCACCACAGTTTAAAAACCGTAAGAATCTTCCACCATAGATTCTATCAAGAACACGCGAGTCCGTTTTTGTGTTCTTCTTCAAATTTAACATCTTCTTTGATATCTTCACATATCATTTCTGACCCAATTCAAACGAGCAAACCCAAGATTTCAAGAACCTAGACCTAAGCTATGCGTTTGTTGTGCCGAGAGGTTCATATTGATCCTCAAGGAATTCCAGATCCGGCATCGAAACGCAAAAAACTACACATTCAACGGAAGCTAATGCACATAGAACACATAAGACACCGATTTACGTGGTTCGGAAATGGCCTACATCCACAGGCAACAGAAATTCACTTCATTCATATATCATAGAATATACAATGCACATGACACTCAGCACCCGTTCTTCTTATTCACATTCTCAACTCACCTTCAACTCTCTCTCAACTCTCCCAGCCCCAAAGCTATGAGAGGATCTACATCTTGCTAATTGAGAGATTACTTCTCTTCTTTGTGAGGAGATGTCTACAACCTAAGGGTTTAGACAAGACTAATGTAGATGATGTAGATTCATGTATATTACTTATAACCTAAGATTGTGCCTTTATTTATAGGCTTATACTTGATTAGGAAACCAAGCTTTACTCTAATTTAGGTAACCTAAACTAGCTAAGATAGGAAACCCTTGTGTAGATGAATTCTAAACATAATTCTAAAATCAAGTCAAAACTGATTTAGGAAATCATACTTGATATTTCTAAAATCGAGCCAATATCCAACAATTATTGTTTTGTTTCTATAAGGAAGATCGGCTTGAGACAAATTATTTGGTTGTTTGAGGGTGAAAATGGTTTTACGATTTCGGTAATTTGGGTGTGTGGGTGCGAAACAATTTAAACCATAAACAATGTATGTAAGGGAGTACTTTATATTCGAGATCAACGTACAAACCGGCCTAAACCAAGAAATGGTCGTTCCGGACTTGCTTCGGGTCACAAAAAGGGAGGAGAATGGGTTGGTTTTGGGGAGGGAAGCGAAAAGCTCGTTGAGACCAGAATAGTTGATTACGGAAGAGTAGTTGTTTTATGACTTGTATCGTAAAGTGGGAAGCTCACAAATGGAGAACTAGCAAATGTTTTCGAGTGTTGTATCTTGAACTTTTCTACACTGATTTATTTTTACCCATGCGATATGCGCGTATGCCATGCACCAAGTCCCTTTTCTACACGGATTTATTTTTGGGCGAATTTTTTCTTTAGGAAATTCATTCCAAAATTATTTTTAAGAGTTTTATTTTTGGGTAAATTCCTTTACGTGTTTTACTTGTTTTTGAAGAAAATCAAAACCTAACTTGATTTGCAAGTATTTCATCTCTATAAATACAACTCAAAATCTGTTTTCAAAACACCGAAAAAAATTCTTCTTTTATTCTAGGGTTTCTCCATACGTTTTACATCCATCCCCGTTCCGAGTTTGAAGAGAGGGTAACTTGCGTTGTGCTAACTCAAGTTGCTATAAATCTTATCCCCGGACACATCTTCATTTGTGAGGGGTTTAGCATTACTCAATTTCGAGTATACCCACAACTAATGTGTTAGGACAACTTGTTGAACCTGTGATTCTTCCTCGTCAAGTTATTTCTAAGAGAGTGTTTCGCATTAGTTTCTTTACATATTATTTTTGATACATCTAACGTGTTTTTCATTGTTGCAAGATTCAAACAATCTTTAACACATTAGTATTCCTTTTGAACACATGTCAACAATGGAAACAAAGATGAACGTTAACGCGAAAGACCACAGAGGTTTAATGAAAGGATTTCAAGAGATGGCAATCCAAGATGTTGTTCTTTTCGAGCAATCATGATTTGGACGCGCATCTCGCAAGGTCCTCTTGATGTTTTTATGGCTTGAAGATAATACGGATAAAGATAGAACGTATTATACAAGGGGTAACAATATGGCTAAGACCTATTTATACAAGTCGAAGTGAAACGCATCTCAGGTCTCATTAAGGAATGAAAAAAATGGGTGAGTAAATTGGAGGAGGTGGTAACTGTTAACGCATGGAATTGGTGTTCCATAAAAGAGCATTTCACCATTACTCCTTGTATTTACTAACCACCTTGTCCTTATTACAATTCCTTATGACGGGCGTAGTGTACGCCGCAGACCGTAAACCGCCAAACCAATACCCAAAGTGGATCCCCAGGGATATGTATTTATGTCTCGAATGCTTTCGTGGAAAACATGTAGCATGGTTGTTGCCCGGCAAGTTGAGCTTGGGAGACTTGCTAGTTTGTAACCTTCGACGGTCGAGATTTTGCATCTTAAGAGTAAAAGGTAGCCGTTGATCGTTGCACGCTTCCGTTTTTGATAGCCGTGCAGAGAAGGGCCGACATGGTGGCGCGGAAGAGTTGGCATGCCATGCCTTGGCGCGGTCAAACTAGGTTTTAGGTCAAAGGTTACCATCGTTATCCGTAACCTTGGACGGCTATGATTTGATCCTTGGATTGAAGGGCGACCGTTGATTGTCGCACGCCTTCGTTTTAGTAGGCATAGGGAAGGCGGCATAGTGGCGCGGCTAGGTTGGCATGCCATTGGTATGGCATGCCTTGGCGTGGCCAAACAAGGGTTTCGGGCCAAAGGTTACCTTGCGTTGTCTGGTAACCTTGGACGGCAAGGATTTGCTCCTGTGATTGAAGGGCGACCGTTGATTATCGCATGCCTTCATTTTAGTAGCCACATAGGAAGGCCAAAGATGGTGGTAAGACTATGTTGGCATGCCATTGGCATGGCATGCCTTGGCGGGCTTGGCATGGCCAAACTAGGGTTCGGGCCAAAGGTTACCTTGCGTTGTCTCGGTAACCTTTGGACGGCTAGGATTTGCTCACGGGATTGAAGGGCGGACTGTTGATTTTCGCACGCCTTTTTGTTTTTACAGTAGCCGCATAGGGAAGGACAGCATGGTGGCGCGACAGGTTGGCATGCCTTGGCACGGTTTGGCGTGGCCAAACTAGGGTTTTCTGAACCAAAGGTTACCTTGCGTTGTCGTAACCTTGGACGGCTAGATTTGCTCCCCGAGATTGAAGGGTGACCGTTGATTATCGCACGCCATACGTTTTAGTAGCCACATAGGGAAGGCCGGTATGGTATAGTGGGTATGTAGGGTTTGAAATGCCGTTGGCACATGGTGCGGCTAGCATGGCTAAGGCAAGGCAAGGTATGTTTGGTCGGTGAGGTGGGGCCAATGGTTTGCATCTTAGCATCGGCATATGGTGCGGCTAGCATGGCTAGGGGCCAAGTAAGGTGCGGTTTGGCTTGGCATGTAAATTTGGTTTGTATGCCGCTTGGCATATAGTGCGGCTAGCATGGCTAGAGGCGAGCAAGGTACGGTTTGGCTTGTCATGGTTTTGATATTACTGTGAGAGTCGGCCGGCATGGTTGGCATACCTTGGCGCGAAGATATTGCCGGCACGATTTTCCATTGGCACTGATGGTGCGCGCGGGCCGGGCATGGTCGGCATGCCTTGGCGTGGTAGATGTGGTGGCAATGGATTTTCCCGGGGCATGCTGGTGCTGGGATGGCATGGTTGGCATGCCTTGGCGGGGTAGCATGAGGGTTTTGTGCGATTGATGTCAGTCAATCAATGTTAGGGGTTCTGCGTGGAACATGATACATAGAAAGAAAAAAGGTACCTTTGGTACTCCTTACGTAAGCATGCTTCATCGATTCGATAAATGTGCTAATGGTCATAATGATGTCATGCCAGATATCGCGGCCTACGATTTTAACCCTAGGCTAAAATCCACCATCAACATTAAGTTACGGCCGCTTTGATCGGAACGAGCATCGTTGCGAGGTAAGCATAAGATGGTGCCAGGCTAGGACAAGAAATTGAAACAAGTCGTGATAAGATGGTCGAAAGCCACACTAACCTTTTCGATAGGTAAAGAGAGTTTGCGCTTCCCGTGTTGGCGGCCTTGCATAAATTGTATGCGTGGGTGCGGGACCGTAATGTGTGGTGAGATGAAAATTGTCGGCTTAGTATGGCTATGCATCACCTTGGCCAGAGTGGGAACATCGTTCCGCTGGTCGGAGGAGTTGTTGGTGTCGGTATGGTTGGAAAGGAGCAAAGGCGGTGCGATGGCTTGGACTCGGCGTGGAAATGCATGGTGCGGACAAGCTTGGCATGTGGGGCCAGGGAAATGGCGTGGTCTTGGAGAGGCAAAGCATGGTGGACGGCTTGGCAGGTGGGGCCAAGGTAATAGCGCGGTATTGGAGAGGCAAGGCATGTAGGACGGTAGCGAGTGGGGCCAAGGCAATGGCCCGGCAGTCTTGGCGTGGTGATTTTTTCTTCGCAGACCTATTGCTGTTTTTTCCTACTTGGTTAAAAATAGGAAATCCTTTCCTTGTTCGGATTCCCAAATATCACGCACATAAAAATAGGGCCGGCCTCTCCTTTTGTTTCATACCTATTTATTGTATTTCCTTAGTAACTTGAAAAGCTGTGCGGGTAAGCGAATCCTCGGTATGTCTTCCCATACTTCCTCCTTACCTTGCCTTTCTTGTGGGTGTACCTTCTCATGAACTTGTAGAAATATCATTTTTCTCGAGTTGGTATGAATCCCACCATATGTATGCTTTGTAACGACCTTGTAGTAAAATTTAGGCGTGAGTGCCGTAGTGATGTTGGCCGCCTCAGTGCAGGTGCGGCGAAGTAGATGTGCACGAGCATTGTCATTCCTTCCTCTGCAAAAAATCTAGCTTTTAGGGTTTCCTCCGTTTCTGGTGTGGTCGTGTGCATGGATCCCGTTGTGGGCGCGCCTGTTCGGCCAGGCGCCACTTCACGTTGCATGAAGTGGTGATGCAGAGTCTGTCATCCCCATTTCGCATATGCACAAAATGACTTTGAAACCAATTGGCTTGCGTGCCTAGGATGACCCTCTTGCATCTCGATAAAATAATTTCAGGTGCACTTTCCGTAATAATCTCTTCGTATTGTTCCATTATAGTTATCTCGGAGGTGAAAGCAAGTAAGGGAATTTTCGTTAGATGTCGGCCAATTTACTGTACCGCAGGATCTTTGGCGCCTAAGCCAAACGGCTGATGCTTCACGATAGTTTGCCAGAGAAGTCATCTAAGCATGTAGATTCTTTGACCGTCCGGAAGGTGAGGGAGGGATCGGTCGGTTTCGCCTCGGGAACGTAATACGGTTTTGTCTTCAGAGGAAAGAGTATTTCGCCTATCTTATTGATTTCAAGATCTTTGTGAGTCCGTTGCGTTCTTTTGATAAATGGATGCGATTTATTATAAGTCAAGATTGTGTAAGAGCTAGTTTAACTAAAGCGCAAATCATTGAAATCTTTGGCATCGCCGATCACTTTAAATTAGGAAAGACCTCCTGAGGTTTGGTTTCTTTCATCTCCCGGGCATCATCTTTGGTGGGGAGAATGACTATATCCTTAGAAAGTTAGCCATTCTCGCTAAAGAGGAAACCTCAACATTAAGCTATCGATGATGAAGAAAAATGCGCACTCACCCTGGTTTTTTCTAAAGGGTTTGTTCGGAAGAAAATGAGACGAGCGTTTCCTGGTGGGTGTCTCAATATATGGTTTCCGATGACACGGATCAAAATAATAGTACAATGCGACATTCTTGACTCGTGGTTATCCCGGGATATTTTCGATGACGGCTCGGTAAGAAGGAGATAAGGCCGGAACTCCTCAAATTTTCTATAAGATTGGCGCAGGAGTCGTTCTCCCATTAGCGCTTGTTTCTCGGTTCTCCGTACACGCACTTGGATCATCCTTGGCGTGGATATGCATTTCAAATGGTTACATGAAAGTGGACTCCGTATGTTCACGTTGCTTTTCTCTAGGAGTGTCTATGGGAGCATCTTGGAAAATACGCTCCTAAACCATTGGTTTCACTTCCCGTCTTGGGGTGGTTCGAAAATACTTCGCTGGTCGAATAGGCTCCCAAGAGCCGGCTCAAACCTAATTTCTCGATAATTCGCGCGCAGATTAATTTAAGTCCATGGGCCCAGTGTGTACATCCATAGTCCAGGTCAATAATTTTGCTTCCGTCCAAACATGTCTTTGCTTTTCGATTGAAGGGAACCGATTGTCGGCAGGTTTTATTCATGCGAAGTTGCACTTCTGTTACATACCATCTTTCTTTCATGGATCGTGGGCAGTCTGCTTACAATATTGATCGGGCGCTCGGTATGGGTTTTTCGATCAAGGGGTCCTTCTTGTTCGTCACCGGTAGCCGGTGGTTATTTTTAATGATGTTGTAGTAATAGGTTCGTTCAAGACTTGTGAAAGATTTTTTTTAGACTTAATTTTTGTAAATAAAATAAGAAGCTCAATTAAAAAGTTGTTGGGAAATTATGGAGAGGCTGGGCTAGGATTCCGCTATTTACCAATTCCAAAGTGATACTAATTACAATCATGTAATTTCACACGTTCAATTTGATTCTCAACTATTGCAAAAGTAGATTTCTTAGAAAACAACAAATGTTAATCCAAAGCATGGGATATCAAAACCTAGGGCTAAGCATATTCCATCAATAGAAAATATAATTGTTTAACAAAAATCATAAAATCTATTTTCAATCTAGGCAAATAATCATAACTAAAAATTGCACAAATTAAATAATTAAGAATTACCACTTTTCATTGGAAAGATAGCTTCCTCCATCGCCCCCAAGGATTGGTTTTATCCCATCATTGTGTAAACTTTCTCAAAGTATTGATTCATGCTCAAAAATTGTTTACAAAGATGAAATAGAGAAAATGATTAAAACCGTGTTTGCAACGTTTATAAATGTTGCAACACCTTTATTACAAAGAACGATAACAAATATGTGTCACCGGCTCGTAGTGGTATGACCCTAAAGGCTCTGCCGTTGACACCGTTGAAGAACGACAGTTTTGGCCGTGCATTCTTCGTGTTCTTCGTCTTCCACAGAGCAGGAAAATATTCTCTCGCACTAGATCAATCGCCTTTGAAGCTCTCTATTCTCTTCCCAACTCTCCGTCCCCCTTTTTATGCTTGACAACGACCAAATCTCCCCTCATAACTCCATATAATTCGACATTACTCGATAGTGAAGGAAAATATTCTCGGGATTATTTTCTTCCCCGAATTAACTTTTCACGCTTTGAAATGAAGCAAAGAACACTCGAACATGATCGTACAATGCCGTAGGATTGATTCAACACGCCTGTGAGATATATCAAATCTTTCCAAACAACCGAAATCCCGAGAATATTTCAAGGGAATATACACACCCTTGTTTTCTTTAAAACGATTTAACTAGCCCAATTCAATCGACCCGAGAGACCCAAAACTATCCTCGTTATGATAAATCAAGGCTGCCCATGAAATTTTAGCCATTGAATCACACTTATAACACCTCCAAATGACGAACTAAAAATGCACCGTAGTGTGAATATTTTCAGCCAAGACCAAAATTCAAACAAGGAAGATGGGTGCTAAAGATGAATTTGGGCTACACATAGCCGTAAAGCCGTAAATGAATTTGGGCTATACATAGCCATGGGTACCCCTTATACAAACTTGAGTCCGCTTTAGCAAACATCCTCCGAGGTTCCCCGGTAATTTTTCGAGCCGAATTTTCCAAAAATGTTTATTTCCCAAAAATACCTACAAACACAAAACACCATAATAAGTACAACATCGAGTACCAACAAAGAGAAACAGGACAATCTTAGACACAAAAATGCGTCTATCAAATACCTCAAACTTATTATTTGCTAGTCCTCGAGCCAAATTCAATCTAGAAAATAAAATAACTACACTTAGCACGCAAGTGCCAGGCCGTTAAAACCGCTAAGGGTTCTAGCTACGAGTGTTGCTCCGAGGGTTTACTGCAGGTGTACCCACAAAACCTTTACCCGCACCTAGCTATCTACGTGTAACCTTGGAAGGCACTAAAGAATCTCCTTGGTTGGCATACTTATTGGCTACGTGGAGGAAGTACCCCGATGCGAAATTCCAATTGATGTACACGAGTTTGTACTCAAGCATACTAAAATTCATATAAAGTGACAGAGCTCTTACTCGGATAGTTTTCGGACATCATAAACCTGAGTCAAACTAATCTCATGGAAAGATTGAAAGATGGATGTACCTAAAAACATAGATGTTGACTAAGGTGAACCTATCCTAATGGGTCGAGATACGGTCTCACTAATATCAACACAAATGCAAGATATCCAAGGGAACCAATGGTCGATAATCCTAACTCTAGGTCAACTCACCGGCATATACAAGGGCACCAAAGGGTGGACTTTATTGAATTTATTCCGGTTGGTCTAATGGTCTGGTCTCTTTTTTCTTGTATCTCAATCACTCTATTTCACCCTAGCAATGGTAAAAGAGAAAAAAGAAGTGATCGGGATTCTTTCATGTTTCCATCATGAATATGGCGAAAACTACCATTTTTTTTTTCCTAAAACGAGCTCCGAGCTTTTATGAATAGACTCTTCTAGATGTTTCCATCTAATCGTTGGTTCCTCAACTCCTACAACCAAAATGCTTCCATCCACTTCCCGTTGGTTAGTGCCATCCTTAATAAACATAAATTTCTAGGCTCTGGAGTTTTATTTATTGCAACTAAAAAGTTTCTCCCATACCGCCAAACTTAAATCTAACATTGTCCTCAATGTTCTAAAGATGAAATTAAAAACATGAACAAGGAGAAACTGTTACCATTTCAGGGAAATGAGGAAAAATATTACCGTGTTGCTTGAGGCAAGGATACCTCCAAGGAGTGCTAAGTTTAAATCTTTGTAGTTGCGGAGGATTTCCTACACTACACCCCTCATTAGATTCAACACAATTAATCCATTTGAAGATGAATAACTATGAATTTGATTGATTATTTTCTTGAAATGTTTACAAAGAAAGATAGAAACGAGAATTAAGGAAATTACAATCACTCTAGATTTTCTCTCTCCTAATGACTTGCTTAACAATTCAAAAAGACCTCTCCCACAACAGACTTACTCGACCCTTTATATAGGGTATTACATAGTGGATGACATGACTAAATTTGTCCTTTATTTCGGGAATCCTTCGCGAAGTATCGCGAGTTCATAAGTGTTTGTCTTCGCGACACTCCTAAATCTCGCCAAGTCTTCACACTTTTCTCATGTTCGCTATCGTCATCTAATGCGTCATTTAAATTACTTCCTGCGACACCTTCGCAATGTAGTTGTTTAATAATCTCATGAAAGTATTGATGTCGCGATATTACGATCCTACATCTTGCCTCTTCTCATGTCTTCTCTGCGAAGAAGAGAATGTCATGAGAACTAACGTTTTGAAATATTGTAACCCTTTTTCTTTCAATCTTCTTAAGACAAAATTCCGTGAATCTAGGGATGACTGTTTACACGTATCTAAATTTTCCCTTTTTAGGTATATTTAATGCTACCCGGTCACTCTTTTCTTGTCTATTTAAAGGAGATCTCCTTGTGAGAGTACTTCTTTTCTTTTCACTTCATCTTCTTCATAAATCTGCAACTATTCTCTGCTTGCTTTTCTTCACCATCTTCTTCATCGTTCTCCTGCTATTATTTTTCTGCTACTGTTTCCATGGCATCAAGGTTTGTTAATTTTGGTTGAACTTGATCAATTTGTGATTAATCTCTTTTATTAAAATTGTTTTATTCTGATACCGCTCTTCTTTTGATGTTTCTTCTGCTACTTTTGCCTCAGCAAGAACAAGCCCATCACCAAATTTACCATTGCAAACCCTAATGTCTCTTTAGGTTCGCAACCGAAATCAAAATCCACTGCTTCTAAAAGACAACCTGCGAGTAACAAGGTACTTAAGAAACATTTACTCTTTTAATAACAATATTGTTGCCTTTGTTTCTTATTTAGCTTGTGGTTCGCGAGGATGACAAAAGACGGTGATAGATCTCCCAAGAGGCATCGCCATTCTAAACTGTCGCACCTTACATTTCCTTTCCGGATTCAAGCTCATTACTCCTCTGTTGTGCCTTCGCAAAGCAATTCATCTCTTCTAGCGATTACTTCGCAAGATAAACCAATTCCTTCTCCTCAAGATAATCCACCTTCTCTGCGATATCCTCGCAGGACAAATCAATTCCTGAGTTTTCTGTCAATGAAATTCTTCAAAATGTACCCCTCTCAACTTTTTCTCTTAATACTTTTGTCTCGCCTCCTCCTGTTAATCAGGTTTCTTCAACTGGCATTCTTATGACCAAGAATGATTCAACTCTTCCCTCCTCCTCCTCGAGTCTATCCCTCTTACCAAAGAAAACTTAGAAGGGATAGATGTAGCTTTCAAAGTTTTATCAGACATCATGAATGATGTTAAGAAGACCTCCATTGATCCTATCAAGTCTTGCGTTTTTGAATCCTTGAATAAATATTTTGGTTCCGACACGATTGTCGCGAACATCTCTGGAGCAAGAAATTAAGGTCTTGAAAAATAGCCTTCTCAACATTTCACTGGATCGCGACAATCTTCGCAAGAAGAATGAAGAATTAAAAGGTATACTCTTGCCTCTGTATTGTCCTTTTTTTTTTTTTTTTTTTTAAAAAAAAAAAAAAAAACTCAAACCCTTGTTCGCCCTTTAAGCTTTAAACCAGAAACGAAAAATGGAGATATATCAGTTGGAATCTATTGTTGAAGAAGTTCGAGTTGATAAAGATGTTTGGATGGAGCAATATAATCAATTAGATAATCTTCATACATATCTTTTGTTGATCAAATAGATAATCTTTCTAAAGAAAATCTTGATTTAGCTCGAAACACGATTCGTTAAGTAATGACTTATCTCGCCTCTCGTATTCTTTGACTAAAGCTAATCTAGAGTTGGAAACTTTATCGAGATGAGAATGGAACTCTTTCTCAAGAGAAGCGAACTCTATTAAACAAGGTAGCAGTTTACTCGCAGCAATATGATATTTGTCAAAAATTATGTAAAGAGCAAGAACAATCCCTTCACTCGCTGAAGAGTCATCTTGCAGAAGTTACTGCCGAGAAGGATAAACTCATTCAGGGTAGAATAACCTTAAGTGTAAAAGCAAACCAACTCAAAGATCAATGTTCCCAATTAGAAAAGTCCAATTCTTCCCTTGCAAAAGAAAATGCCATACTTGTTTCTAACGAAAAAAATTGGCGAGCAAATGCGAAAGGGTTAGTTGGAGATAATTTTGACAACGCCATGGATCAACTGGAGAATAGTTGTTCAGCTTTAACTTGACATCTTATCTCGCAAAAGGAAGGTAGTCATAGAAGTTGTTGCCTCATCTATTCTTCCTTTATCGGGCCTTCATATTTTTGTTTATTATAATATTTTTTGTTTTTATTTTTTGTTTCGCAGAATCGAGAAAAATCTTCACTCCTCCCTTCTTGCTTTGAAATCCGACCACTCAAAAGCTCGCAAGGAGAATAAAATGCTTGTTACTTCCCTTATGCATTCTCGTGACAGGGCGAGAAAGAAGATTCGACTATATGTGTAATTTTAAAAATATAGAGTAAAAACCAGCGAAAGCGCTCCTTCGTCAACTTCATCTTAAAGTGAAGTTCTTGTGAATGATGTTTTACTCTCTAAATCTCTTGATCTGTATCCGTCGCACCTTTGGAAATAAGTGATGATGAAGTTCTGATTCCACGATAGCGATTATGATTATCAAAGCTGCGAGGAAGTCACTAATGATGAAATCTTCAATAAGAATCCGAATGAAGGAATTTCTAATGAAAATCCTCCATGGCGAAGATGAAGGTGATAAGATTGTTGAGGAGCGTTTATCATCTCCTACTGCGAGAATGCCAATGTAGATGTAGAAAATTAATCTACTCTTGTAATCTTATATTTTCAGTCTCTTTTTACGTATGACTTTTTGCATGGGATGTTTTTCAATTTACATTTGAAGTACTCTTTTTGATTAGAAAGACCAAGTCCCTTGATGAATAAACCCTTTTCTCTTCTTTCTATCTCATTTTAAATTTGCAATTTTACTCGCAAGCGTGTTTGCTTACCTTTATTTATGTTGAAATTTATCATTGCGACAAGATCGCGAGGATATCTTCACAAATGAAGAAATCTATTGATCTTGTCTTATCATTGATTGTGTGGTCTTATTTTGCCTTCCTAATTAAAGGTCTTATTTCGCCACCCCTCGTTGCGACAAAATCGCGGGGACGTCTTTACATTTTCATGTAATGACCCATTGACCTTGTCTTATCATTTCTTAAGTATTTTTGCCTCTGCAGGATATTTTATTTGCGACAATATGATAGGTTTAAATACTCTTGCGAATGTAAAATCCCATGACATTGCCGTCTTTGCGACGAAATCGCAGGACGTCTTTACATTTTCATGTAATGACCCATTGACCTTGTCTTATCATTTGTTAAGTATTTTTGCCTCTACAGGATCATCGCACAAATATGACAAGCCTAAATTTCCTTGCGAAAATAAAGCCTCATGACATTTGCGTCTTTTGACACTTATCAGCTCCCTAATGGAGGGTGCCGCCCTTATCTTCTCCCTGGTTGCCCCTTCAAGGAGGCGTACATCGGCCATACAAGACTAGCTCCTCCCATCCGGTCTTAACAACAACCAGTTGTTTTCGCAACCTCTTATCCCTTATACCTATATGGTTTATGGTTACAAGACTGCACCCTAAGTGGAGTTTTCTTCGGGCCGAGTGCAGCATATACCAAGACTTGCCAAGAATGGCCGAGACACTTCAAATGCCCCAGGCACTCTTGGCTCAACCGTGTACCCCGGCGCCTTGAGCATACACTGACTCCTTGGAAGAGATCCTCGGGCGTCCAACCAGGGTATAACCATATATATATAGTTGGAAATCCAAGGTATCTCTCCCGGATAGGCTTTCATGGGCCCCAAATCTCCATGACTCAGGTTCCGGGGCGGTGTAACCTTTCCCCGAGCCATGTCAAGAGATACCCCCTTATATGACGCACTTTAGGTCTTACATTTGCCTCTTGCGAAATATCATTCGCGAACTAAGGTGTACGCCATAAAGGTTCGTCCCATTCACTCACTCATTCATTTTTGTTAATTCATTCAATCATTTATTTTCTGTAATGTATTGCTTGCGAGAAATTCGCACAATCTTTCTTTGTTTTATTCAACCTCGCAATCATTCAATCAGAAAACATTTCATCCAAATTCATTTCATTTCATCCATCTTTTATGGATAATACTTCTTGAGATACAACCTATTCCACGGTCTATCCAATCTTTGTCCTACATCTCTCCCTTGAGGATCCATTAATCTATATGCCCTTGTGCCAACTATTTCCTTAATGATATAAGGTCCATCCCATTTTCTTGCCAATTTGCCACCACTCTCACGCTGATATATTGGTGTCTCTCATGACACCAGATCTCTGGTTGAAATTCACGTATCTTGACACGTTTGTTATATTCTCTGGCCAATCTTTGATAATTCTCCATATGTTGTAGTGCTCTCTCTCTCTTTTCTTCTAATTCATCTAATTTGATTAAAATGTTACCCGCACTAAGATTTTTCTCCCAAGCTTCTTTCTTTGTTGTTGGAATCATAACTTCGTGGAGTACAGCTTCAACCCCATATGTTAAACAAAAAAGGTGACATGCTGTAGCTTCTCTTCTAGTTGTATTATAAGCCCATGCGTTGGGCACTTGTTCGCACCATCCTTTATTGTATCCCTCTAACTTTTTCTTCAATATGTATGCAATTGTTTTATTTGTAAACATGCTGCAGCGGCCATTAGCCTGCGGGTATAGAGGAGTTGATTTTCCACATCGTATTTGAAATGCATTAAGCGGCAATTCTATATTTTGTCCTTCAAATTTGTTTCCCATTGTCGGATACCAACTGTCTTTGGAATCCCAAAATGCATATAATGTTCTCAAATATGAAAGTAAAAACATCTTTATCGCGAATGTGTTGTACCGCTTTCACCTCTGCCCATTTTGTGAAATAATCAGTAGCGACAATTAGATATCTTCTCTGTCTGTTCTGGTAAAAAGGGTCCCACAATGTCTAAACCCCACTTTCCAAATGGCCAAACACTTGTTGAAGAATTCGGTGGTGCTCGGTGCATGTATTTTCTTCCCATGCCTTTGGCAATCCTCATAGCCTTGATATTTGTTTCGCGTCCTCATGCATAAATGGCCAATAATAGCCACTGCATTTTTGCTTTGTGTGCTAAAGATCTTCCGCCACTATGATTACCAGCATCCCCACTATGCAACATCTTCAATATGATTTCCCCTTCCTTTCTTGTTAAGCATCTGAATGAAGGTCCGTTAAAAGATCGCCGGTATAGTACTCCATCTCTTAATTCATAATTTGTTGCACGGCTTTTTAATTTGTGTGCCTCTAATCTATTTCTTGGTGTTTCTCCTTTCATCAGATATGCATGAAGCTCTGCTCTCAATCTTCTTCGCAAAGTGTTTGTGCTCCATCTTCTATTAGCATTACATCGGCTTCTTGTTCTTCCTCTTTATCAATTGTGGCATCGAAGTGTTTGTATTTTTATGTTTTCATGGTCGGATCTACCATCATACTTGATATAAAGGCAAAAGCGTCTGCGAGTCTATTATTTCTCCTTGATATATGTCTCCATTTTATTCTCGGTATCTGTATTGACAACTCGTCAACAAGTTTCTTGTACTTTTGCAAAGACGGTTCATTTATGGTATATTCTTCTTTTATCTGGCGAATTGCCAACTGCGAATCACTGGTAATCCTCACATTCTCCAGCTTCATTTCTATTGCGAATCGCAAAGCATGTATTATAGCTTCATATTCTGTTTCATTATTTGTTGATGCAAACTCCAATCTGAAAGAAAGAGCTATTTTATTGCCCTCTGGCGATATCACAACAATTCCTACTCCATTACCTTCTCCATTTGATGACCCATCTACTAATATTTCCCATCTATTTGGTTACATTAACAAATCTTTTGGATCTCCATGTTCTTCTTCCACATCCATCATTTCTTCCTTTGGTTCATCCTCTTCCAAAGGAAATTCTGCTAGAAAATCTGCGACAACTTGTGATTTTTGCGAAGATAGTATTTCATATTTGAGCTTGCAATGACTTATTTGAGCATTCCATCTCTCAACTCTTCCCGACCTCTTTGAATTTTTCATTCTTGATTCGATTGGTATTTTTGTCACTACCTTGACAATATGCGCTTGAAAATATATACGAAGTTTAAATGTTGCGTAAACTAATGCCAAGATTAATTTTTCAATTTTGAGTAATTCCTTTCTGCAGCATTGAAAGTTTCTTTGATGTAATAAATTGGTTTTTCTACTCCTGCGTCCATTCGCAGATAACACTTTGCACTTAATGCATGCGAGGTTGTCGCAAGATAGATCAACAATTCTTCTCACGGTTCTCGCTTTTTGCAAAATTGATATATCCATTAAATGTTCCTTTATTCCTTGCAAGGCTTTCTCGCACTCATCTGTCCATTTAAACTTGATCCCTTTTTGAGGATATTGAAAAAATGTTTGCATTTATCGGATGATCGCGAGATGAACCTTCCTAGCGAAGCTAACAACCCATTTAACTTACGAACATCTTTTACTATCGCGGTGTTGGCATATCACGACTTGCTTGTACTTTCTCTGGGTCGACTTGAATTCCTTCTTTTGATACAATGTAACCTAAAAATTTTCGAGATGCAACTCCAAAGGTACATTTTTGGGTTAACTTTGATATTGAAATGTCTCATTTGTTCAAAAATTTCTTTCAAATCCTGTACATGATCTTTTGCTTTTTGCTTTTTATTAACATATCATCTACATATACCTCTAATGTTTTGTGTATCCATCTCGCGAACACCTTTTCTACCATTCTTTGGTATGTCGCTCGGCATTTCGCAAGCCCGACGGCATTTTTGTATAACGGTATAATCCTCTTGGAGCAAAGAAAGCGGTATGTTCTTGATCTTCTTGGCGAGAGGAATCTGATTGTAACCTTTATATCCATCAAGAGATGATATCCTTTCATTTCTCTATTTGCTTCAACCAATTGCGGAATATCGGTAATGGGAAACTATCTTTAGGACAAGCTTTGTTTAGATCGGTAAAATCTATACAAATTCTTATTCCTTTCTTCTTCTTTGGGACTATAACCATATTTGCTATCCATTCGGGATATTTTGCTTGTCGATGATTCTGCATCTAACATTTCTACGAGTTCTTCTTCTATTTGGGGATGATATCTTTGTTGCGATCTTTCTAATTCTTTGTTTAAATGGTCTTACATTTGTCAATTTCCAATTTATGGCAAGCTACGAGACGGATCTATTCCAGGGCATTTCATCCATATCCCATGCGAAGATATCTTTGTAATCTCATGACAAATCAATAGTCCTTCTTTCTTCATCTGCCTCCATTTTAGTCCCAATTTTTAGCATCTTTGGTTCTTTTTCGGTTCAACATTCACTTCTTTTGTTTGTTCTGCGCGACATAACTCGCTCTCGATTCTCCCATGGGGGTTGGTCCTTTCATCTCCTTCGCAAGCTCATTCTCTTCTCCCGAGATTTCGCTAGGTATCCCTTTTCCTTCCTTTGCTCTTATCATGTAAATTCTAAATTCTTCTTCTTTTTATTTTGCTTTTATCATTTTCTTGCGATCTTTTCGCTTCTTCACTCGTTCTTCACAATGCTTTACTTCGTCTTGATGATATATTCTTCCTTTATCAATATCTCCTCTAATTTCACCAATTCTTGTTGGCATAGGAAATTTAATACAACGATGAAATGTTGGCCTTTCTGACCTTAATTGCATGTACCCATGGCCTCCCTAATAACATGTTGTATGGCGATTCCATATCCACTACACTCCTTTGTCACTTGCGTTTCAATTTCTCCAAGCAGAATTCGTAATTTTACTTCTCCTTTAGGTCTTGTTATAGATTTTCCAAAACCATGGATATAATCATTTGGGAAATCATTTCTTCATCTTTATATCCTAATTTTTTGTAAGTATGGTAAAACATGATGCTCACCAAACTACATGTGTCTACCAAAATCCTATTTATTGCCCATTCCTCATTGCTTTCGCTTAGGTTCTTCTTCATTTTTGCATACATTTATTGTGATCACTAATGGAGATGTATGATTCAATCCTTCTTTAGGTACCTCATTGCTTTGTGAATGTTATTTTCTGCTTTTCCCACTCTTTCAAAGACGATGTCTTCTCCTCATCTATAATCTTCTTTCCTTCAAAATCTCGTTTATGTATCCTTCCTCGATATTTTCGTGAAATTCATTAATCATTGCTTTTGTAATTAAATTGTACTCCATATCTTCATTATATTCCTTGTTTCTTAACTCCTCTACCTCATCGATTTACCATTTTCCTTTCTCATTTTCTTGATTCAAATGATTTTAGCTGCAATCTTCTATCTTGGTTTTTCCTCAATCCCTGTTTCTAGCGCATATGTAGTTGCGGGATTTCCTACACTACACCCCTCATTAGATTCAACACAATTAATCCATTTGAAGATGAATAACTATGAATTTGATTGATTATTTTCTTGAAATGTTTACAAAGAAAGATAGAAACGAGAATTAAGGAAATTACAATCACTCTAGATTTTCTCTCTCCTAATGACTTGCTCGACAATTCAAAAAGACCTCTCCCACAACAGACTTACTCGACCCTTTATATAGGGTATTACATAGTGGATGACAGCTAAGCTGTCCTTTATTTCGGGAATCCTTAGCGAGGTATCGCGAGTGCATAAGTGTTTGTCTTGCGACACTCCTAAATCTCGCCAAGTCTTCACACTTTTCTCATGTTACGGCTATCGTCATCTAATGCGTCATTTAAATTACTTCCTGCGACACCTTCGCAATGTAGTTGTTTAATAATCTCGAAAAGTATTGATGTCGCGATATTACGATCCTACATTGAGTACTTGGGTCCCGAACAGGTTGGGTGTCTAGAACAACGAAATCCTTGGATAAATAAACTTATCAACCTCAATCGAACATCCTCTATGACACCACGAGGAACTTTGTGAGACCTATCAACTAATTGAAGTGTTATTTTGGTCGATTTCAACTTACCAAGACCTATCTGGGTGTATACATGATACGGGAGTAAGTTAACACTAGCTCCTAAGTCAAGTAAAGCTTTATCGACCATGTGATTACCAATCGCACAAGATATGGTGGGGCATCCGGGGTCCTTATACTTAGGAGGTGTTTGGTTGAGAAGAATGGAACTTACTTGACCGGCTAAAAAGGCTTTCTTTTGGACATTAAGCTTACGCTTTCGTGTACAAAGATCTTTAAGGAACTTGGCATAAGAAGGCATCTGCTAATTGCTTCTAATAACATAATATTGATGTTCACCGCTTAAATGTTTCCATTATCTCGTTGAATGTCGACTCCTTCTTTGTTGGGGATAACAAATCGGATATGGGGCCCTAGGCACAAAGGTAGTCCTAATCGAATTTCTTGGGACTCCTTAGGATTGTTTCGATTTCCTCGGCCCTACGGGTTCCTCTTGGGAAGTAGAATGTGGAACTACAAAGATGTCCACTAGGCATGGCTACCTTATTGTCTACCGTTTTACCGCTCCTAAGGGTTTTTATCGAGTTCACATGGTTTGATGATTCCTCACCAACTAAAGATATTTGATGGACCCCCCTAGGATTGGGTTGAGATTGACTAGGAAACTTACCTTCTTCTCTCTCTATTAAATACTTAGCTATTTGGCCGACTTGAAGTTCTAATTTAGCAAGAGTCCGGGAATTATCCTTATGGTTCCGCTTTGGTTTCTTGTTGAAAGCTAAGGTAGTTGGTGATAACATAGTAGTAAGAGCTTCTTCTAAGGTAGAGATCTTTTTCTCGAAGTGTTCTCAAACTGGGTTTGACTCGAAGGGTTCGAGTATAACCAAAACCGGGGAGGCTGAGAATTAGTAGACTATCACCTTGATTACGGCCCTTAGACCAAGAAAAATTAGGATGGTTTCTCCAACCGGGGTTGTAGGTCTCGAGTAGGGTCGGACTCCGACGGTTTCTCAAACCTAGCGTTGTTATAGACGGCATGGGCTTGTTCTTCACTAACATGACCTTCCCAAAATGAGTTATTGGGCTCTATTCCACAACTAGAGACTTGAGAGGCTCTATTAGGTTCAACAAGGGACCTATTTTTAGATCGACCCATTTCCAAAGCTTCTAACCTTCTAGACAAAGCGACAAACTTAGCATCGACACAAAGCTTGTATCTACCATATTGGTGCTACTTTTATTGACCAAGAGTCTTTTAGGGGTTCAACACAAGACTCCCACTTTGTTGGGATTTTTCAGCGATAGTTCCTAAGAAGGTAAAAGCATCATCGGTAGTTTTATTTGTGAACTCACCAAGCACACATAGACTCGACCATGGATTTAGTCGAATAGTCTAAACCATTATAAATAATCTCCACAAGTTTCATATTATCAAATCCATGATGAGGACACTCGGGATAGGAGATCATTGAATCTCTCTAAAAACCTATAAAGAGACTCTCCCTCTTGTTGCACACTAGCACTAATTTTTCGCCTAACATCTCATGAGTTTATGCTTAGGGTAGAATTTCATATAGAAAGGCAAAGCAATCATTTTTGCCATGTTTCAATGGATCCAGATGGTAGGTTGTTCAGCCATGTCTTGGCTTTATCTCTCAAGGAAAAGGGAAACATCTTAAGTTTCAAGACTTCGTCAGTAAGGTCTTTTATTCTAACTGTCCCGTAAATTTCCTCAAAGTCCCTAATATGAAAATAAGGGTTCTCATCATCTTTTCCTAAGAATATAGGGATCATCTGAAGAAGACTAGGATTTATCTCGAAATTAGCCGTATTGGCTGGCAATTTAATACACGAAGCTCGGTTGGTCCTAGTTGGGAACATGTAATCTTTCAAAGTAGCCATCGGTTGCACAGTGAAGTACTAGGGTACTTTCCTCACGAAGAGATGATTCTCAAAATTGAAGTTTCCAAAAGCGGGGCTCTCAAAGAAGAGTCTTCGAGTTCCCGCCTTCACAAGAAGAACTACTAGGTTTGTCACTAATCAAACGACCTAAAGTGTTTCTTTTTCCAAGCCCGTTCTCTAATGACCTCGGGCATACACTAGAAAAACAACAAAATAAAATTCCTAACGGAAGAGAGGTTCTATGCAAACACAAACAAAGTGACTCCACCACAGCAAACCTATTGAATTCTAGCAAACAAAAGCATGATGGCTCCACTTAGATTGTTTCTAGACCAGCTTCTAATCGTTCGAAAGGGAATTCATTTACAATTTAAGCAAACCCCTGGATCAATCCGAGTTAAAGTAAGTTGAATCAAGGCGAGGGAAGCTCGGTGGAGCTTTGATACCCAAGGCCTCACCGCTATTGCAAGGCTAGCGCGATCACGCATTCAACTTCAGTAAAACCATCATGAACTTCAAGTATGCTAAAAGAATAACCAATATTTTTCGAGCGACTTTCCTACTAAGCTCGTTACCCTATCGGTCTCGTTCTATTCCAAATTTTAAAGCTTAGGTTCGCGTTAAGTATCGTTTTCCTAAGGCGGGCAAGAAGAGAACGGTGATGAAATCCGAACCCTTATCTTATATGGCAGTCCTTGCCCTTTACTAGGAAATTAAAACAACCGTTTTCAAGTCCTCGGCATATATTCACACGAAGGAATACAGGTAACTCGCAGCGGTGGTATTCGCGAGTGTTTCGACAAACTTACCTCCCGTGCAGACGGGGGATGAACCGTTGTAGTCGGCTCGGACCACGACTCCTATGTCATGTACGAACCCGGGGCCGAGGTGATATCGTAATCACCGTCCTTCTCATACACAGTTTATATTTAATACTACCCTTCCGTAGGGTTTAAAAATAAAAGAATGTCCAAATGTCCAAGTCCAAAGTCCAAAAAGTAAAAGTGCAAAAGAAAAAGAAAGTCTAAAAATATAAAAATATAAAAAAAATAAAAATGCCTCTTTTTTTTTTTCTCTCTTTTATAAAAAAAAAAAAAAAAATCTTCTTCTTTCGCTCCTTTCGCTTTGCCTTTTACTCCAAGTCTTTAAGTATTCACCAAAAGGTTTGGCAAAATTTTCTTTCGCTCCGAATTCCAAATTCTATAAGGAAAAGACAAAAACCCAAAAACGTAAAGAAGAACAAATAAAATAAAAACAAATAAAAATCTAAAAAAAGATCTAAAAACTCTAGCCTAAAGACAAGTCCAAGCGTCGCGGCGGCTCAAAAAATTGATGGTTATTTTCAATGATGTTGTAGTAATAGATTTCGTTCAAGACTTGTGAAAGCAGATTTTTAGACTTAATTTTCGTAAATAAAAATAACAAGCTCAATTAAAAAGTTGTTTGGAAATTATGGAGAGGCTGGGGCTAGGATTCCGCTATTTACCAATTCCAAAGTGATACTAATTATGATCATGCAATTTCACTCGTTTAATTTGATTCTCAACTATTGCAAAAGTAGATTTTTTAGAAACAACAAATGTTAATCCAAAGCATGGGATATCAAAACCCTAGGGCAAGCATATTCCATCAATAGAAAATACAATTGTTTAACAAAAATCATAAAATCTATTTTCAATCTAGGCAAATAATCATAATTAAAATTGCACAAATTAAATAATTAAGAATTACCACTTTTTCATTGGCAAGATAGCTTTTCTCCGTCGCCCAGGAGGATGGGTCTAGCTCATCATGTTGGAAACACGCTCAAAAGTTGATTTCATTGCTCAAAAATGGTTTACAAATGATGAATAAGAGAAAATTAATGAAAAATCGGGTTTGTAACACTTATTTCTGTTACAAACCGAAGTGTCTGAAGAACGATAATTATTAATTGATTCTTCTTTACTACTTTTTTTAAGTCTGCCTCAAACTACGACCCACCAGATTGCGGGTCTTTGACACTTTGTTGAAGAACGACTGTTTTGGGCGGCTCTGTTCTTCGTGTTCTTCGGTTCTGCGAGCAGCGAGAAACTTCTCTGCAACTCGCGATTTTCGATTCTTTGTGGTTGCTCCAAACTCTCCCAATCTCTCTCTCCTTTTGTGTATCCCCGAATCACCTATTTATACCCAACAGGGGGATATCTTTCGGTTTAATCACCAAGTATCTTCACAATGACTCCCATATATTCTTCTTTCCTTTTCTGCGGCTGCATGGAAATAATTCCCTAACTAAACTCTATCACGTTGTTGTCTTGGTGTTGACACACTCCATCACGCAAGGTTCACGACAAAAATTGAGATAGAATACTCGCAGCCACAAGAAATTCTCAGTTAGACTTTGAAAAATCCCGTGAGTATTTTTTTTGTACGACCTCCCCTGTTTTCTTTCCAACGTGATTAACCAGCCAAACTGGATTGATTCCAACGACCCTACCGCTTTGTTAAGCTACATAAAGTCTTCCATGAAGTTTCAGGCATTAAGTCTCGTTAAATCTCCTCCACAATCCGAACCCTAATCTGCCTGTGATATTGTATAAGTTTCCCGCCAAAAGTGATTTTTGAAATGGAGAAGAAAGGGTTGCCCCTTATCCAACAGCTGGGGTGCGAATAGCAGTGTCCAACTGAGGTGCCCCTTATAAATTGAGGTGCCCCTTATCCAAAGTAAGAGTTCGCATATCAAATGCCCTCAGGAGTCTTTGCGCATAATTTGGGAGCCAGAATTTTCAAAAATGTTTATTCCCAAAATTACCTACACACACATAAAACACCATAATTAGTACAAAATCGAGTACCAACAATATATAGTATTGAGATCAAATTAGACACAAAAATGTGTCTATCATGGCCCTAATGGCCGAGCATGCCATTGGCACATGCCAACACGCTCATTGGTAGCTTTTCTCACCGGGCGTGGCCCTAATGGCCAAGCATGCCGTCGCACATGCCAACATGCGTCAGCTGGTAGCTTTTCTTACCAAGCCGTGACCTATTGCCACGCATGCCATTGGCACATGCCAACATGCGTCATCGTCTGGTAGCCTTTCTTACCAAACCGTGGCCCTAATGGCCGAGCATGCCATTGGCACATGCCAACACGCTCATTGGTAGATTTTCTCACCGGGCGTGGCCCTAATGGCCAATGCATGCCGTCGGCATGCCAACATGCGTCATTGGTAGCTTTTCTTACTGGTAGTGACCCTAATAGCCGAGCATGCCATTGGCACATGCCAACACGCTCATTTGGTAGCTTTTCTCACCAGGGCGTGGCCCTAATGGCCAAGCATACCGTCGGCACATGCCAACATGCGTCACTGGTAGCTTTTCTTACCAGGCCGTGACCCTATTGGCCACGCATGCCATTGGCACATGCCATTGGCACATGCCAACACGGTAGCTTTTATTGCCTAGCCGTGGCCCTAATACACGCCTCGGTAGTCACTTACACTCAACGTACAACCTACCACCAAGGCATTCCCACATGCCATTGGCACATGCCACACACGCCTCTAGCGGCTATGGCATTGCCACTTGCGCTCGAGGTGCAACTCGCAACAAAGGCATTCCGCACATGCCATTGGCACATGCCACATGCGCCCTAGAAGCACCACTTGCACTCAAGATGCAACCAACACTCGAGACATCAACACAACTGGGGGATGCTTTCCGGGGTCTTGGTTTGGCGGTCCTGACATGCGAGCGTATCCTACGCTCACATTAAGAAAGCGTGAATAGGAATAAAGCGGTCAAATAAAAGAGGAAATAATGGTGAAAACGTTTTCACCCATTAACACCATGCGGTTACCACCTCCTCCCATTATTTCACCCTTTACTCTCTTCCTTCATGAGGCTAGGGTACGTTTCAATCTCGACTTGTATAAATAGGTCTTACCTATTTCCACCAGACAACAAGTCTCGGTCAGGAGAAAAATACTACACTCTCAGAAATTAAGGCAACTTTGCAAGCTCTCCCAAAAGCTTTCATCTCTTGCAAGCTTCCCAAGCTTTTACTTTTTGATACAAGTCGAGATACTACTCTCCCAGAATTATTCTGGTCTCAACACCTTTCTTTGCTTCCTTCCCCAAATCAACCCTTCTCCTCCACTTTGTGACCGAAGCAAGTCTGGAGCGGCCATTTCTTGGTTTAGGCCGGACTTGTACAGATTGATCTCTCGAATCTATAAAGTGCTCACGTGCAGCACATTTGTTTAGGGTTTGAACCAGTTTCTCACTCACCTACCGAATTTACCGAAATCGGCAGAAACGATTTTTACCCATAAACAACTATTTAGATATATATGTCTTCTCATAATTGATTATTGTGTAGTGTAGTTAATGTTTAGAGGCAAAGATTGTATATATTGGTATTTGTTCGACAAGGTGCATCTTTTTAGTAGTAGTTCAGTGACCATGAAATGATCTTAAAAAAACATTTGGTGAGAATAGGTCATCTACAAAAAATATATAAAAAGTGTTAAAGCATTGCTTGGTTGAACCGACCAAGCGTTGGTATGTCAAGGTTGGTTGTCATATTTTAGTATCAAAACTCACAAGTCGCTTAAATATTAGAGTCAACTTCTTTGGATTAGACTAGGAAGTCTAGAAATGTTGAGACATACAAGTATTACTTTGAAGACCTAAATATTCCGAAGATGTATCGACATCAACGATAACATCATCATTCCACTTGAGGTTAGTAATACATGACTTGACTTCTATCCATTTCTATATCGTAAGCTTCAAGTTATTTCGATTGAAAACATAACATGCAAAGTTACATATATGAAACTCTAGTATATTAGACTTGATCATCATATTGTGATCAAAGTGTCAAGGAACGATATATCAATAGTGATAAGTATATTGATTTATGAAGTACAATGCTTATCCTTTGAACTTCGTAATTGCGACATCAACATAATTTTTGTAACTCATTACTAGATTGTGTAGTGAACATAGGTTTGATTTCATGCCTAGAAAACTATGTTTAATTACTTAAGTTTAAGGAAGCAGCCGCACAAACTTGTTTCATAGTCGAAAGGAAATCAAAATGATTGATGATCCGGTTTTCATTGAATATCTTAAGGTTGTACCGATCCTAACCTATATAGGGAATCAAGGTAGAGTTGATCCTAGCTTATGTTGGGAGTCAAGGTAGAACCAATCCCTACCTATATTAGGAGTCAAGATAGAACTGATCATAACTTGCTTTTGGTAGAACTGGTCCCAATAAGCAAAATAGGAACCGATTTCTATAAGTCACGTGCAGTTTAGGGTTTGCGTGATTTGGAAATTGGATTTGCAAAATATGAAAGTTCAAGATGTCGACATAGTGAGTAATTTGAACATGTGCTGAAATCTAATTTCTTAATTGTTCAAAGATATTCCTTGATACTCAAGGTGAGATCCCTAACCGAAATAGTAGAGAATCTTTTTAATATTTTCGAAATTAATATCTTTTGTTTTACCAGCAATCAAAACATATATCTGGAAATAAATATTAGTTAAGCGCTAGATAATATTGAGTTTTCCATGAAGCTTTCGGTTATACAGTTCGATATTGGTTGGAATTTATAAAATCGAATTTAGGTGTTTTATTGCATATCTTAAGAATATATTCGGTTATGGAAATTTCTTGGTGTCCAAACTACTTTGGTCTATAAATAGTGAAGTTTGTTCTTCTTACAAACTGATCCCGAGCCAGGCAAACTTCATCTTTGTTGTATCTGGTATAGTCGACTAATAGTATTCTCGTAATACTATGTTGGAAAGGAGATTAACATAATTAGGCGAAATCTCTTACATCCGCTAGTTTAAAGACTTTTTTTTGGATCAAGAAGGGTATACTAGTACCATTGGTGGGAAACTAGAATCGTATTGTTATTTTAATTTTCCGTTATTGATTTGATTGACTATTGGTGGTTCGTTCTTAAATTGCTCTTAGTTTGGTTATTCTTGAGAGTCTTCTCTTCTTACATAAGGTCACTCAAACTAGATAAAGAGTTTAACAACGACTTTTGATCATCTATTGTTAACAGACTCCATTCAGTGCGTGATCGATCATAAGTCAGGAATCAAGTTTGTTATTGTGCAGGTACAAAAGACTATTGAAGATTGAAGACAAGAAGATTTTTTCTTATTGGTTTTGTATCTTCGTGATTTGCTTTGTGCACGAACTTGATCGGCCGGGATCCGACTAAATCTAGTTTATCTTTTAATAGACTGATTATTGACTATTCGTATTTATATTGACAAGCTATCATTTGATGGTACTCTTCAGTATCCGAATCTGGTAGTTCTGTTTGACCCGACAAAGGAGATTAATTGATTTTAAACAGAAAAGCCTTTGTCACGCTCAACACAAATATCTCGATTGGTTTCACGAGATAGAAGAGGGTTACCAAAGCAGTTAGTCCTCTTTGTTTGGAAGACGATCAAAAGGGTTGAGTGCTTAAAGTCTCCAGATAGACTGAAGCAACTTAAGATAGTGTATTATATCTTAGGATTCACGTACGTTGGCCAGATTAGTTGTGGGCGCAGGGATACTAAGGAAGCTCGATAACTATGGGTTACTTGGTGTCAACTATACGAAGTTGGTATTATGTTTGTATAGCGGCTTAATTCTGAGAGTATTCAAAACTGGACTAGGTCCCGGGGTTTTTCTGCATTTGTCGTTTCCTCGTTAACAAAATCTTGTTGTGTCTTTACTTCTAATTTTCACGGTTATAATTAAAAGTAAAAAGTAATACACTGTGCGTTAATCCTAAGCACTTGATATTGATCCTATAGTAAATCTAACTTGTAACGTAACTATTATCAAGTAATTATGTTGTTGTTGTATTGTCTCGACTTTTTTCCCCATAGAAAATCACACAAGGTATCAGACTTATAGGTTGATATCGAAAAGATTATGGTGTACCTGGTACCCTCGTCATTTCAATTGGTATCACAGCAGGCAAACACGAAAAAGATCTAACAATATGTATTTGGTGCGATCCAACCTATAATTTATAAGTCCAAAGAAAGGTAAAGAAAGGCCCAAAGACTCAGTTAACGTATCAAAAGGTTTTGATATACTATGTCCACAGTATACTCAAAAAGGATCCAGTTTGTTTTTCATCCATGTTCAACAGTTCAATGTTGTTAGTTCATTCAATGAACAACCTAAATAGAATATTTACAATAAATTGTTAATAAGAAAGCAAACACCTGCAATGCACATTTCAGACTCGGAAGCAAAAGACATGATTGATTTTTTCATTAACTTTTCTGAAAAATACAATCTAAGAGATAAAGTTTATTATCCCCTGGCCAAGGATATTATTGTGCGCTAAATGATAGGATGACGTCTATTTGTATCTCTGACTGTCAAAATCGAGAAAAGTCTCTAAAACTCCAACTTCTTGAATTTGAATCTAAGTTAATTGATGCTCACTTAAGAATCAGATAACTCAGAGAATAGTTAGTCAGGACATCTAGATCTAATACAAATTTTTGTGATTCTAGTGTCAAGGATATCTTGACTAATGATCAACATCTAGATTCAAACAGCCTTATCACTTGTAAGAATCAGAAGAAAATTGTTTCAGAACCTAATCCATTGAATGATGTTTCAGTTACTTGAATCAGTTCTCAACAACTATAGAAAAAAAAATTTATAATTCTAGAAGATACAAATCGGCGTAAAGACAATCAAACTGGTGACTTCATCTCATATAGTTTTGTCATTGATCGTGCATTATATCCGACCAATTTTGTGAATTTTTTTTCTCATATGATGGCTTCAAAATTCAAAAGAATGTAAGGTCAGCTAAAGAGTTATACTCTACTTAATGATCATGGGTTTACAAATCACACTTACGACTTTGTTCCTTTTCCAATAGAAGTAAATCTAGAAAGAGAGATGTCGGGTAACATCAATCGACTCTTGTAAAGTCTATTGATAAGCTGAAAGATCCTATTCCTTTTATAGTGTTGAGCGATTAAAAGTTCATCTCAACAACTATCATTGTTGTGTGAAACTTCCTCATTTGATGATCAATTTTGAATAAATGCGAGAAGATTTCAAAGAGCACAAAAAGGAATGTATTAAGATTTTGTTGAAATCATTTAAGGATCAGATTTTATCATGAATATTTCCGAGTTATTTCTGATTTCTTAATTTTGGTTTCATGTATTACTCAAAGTAATTCCTTGATAATATCGGTCCAAATTTTAAGAAAATAGGAAAGTTCGTGATAAATATATAGAGATATATTTTATTTTCGGACTTTGGGAATACGAGGTTTGGAAAATCTTCACCGATTTTCATTTAGAACTTAACTCCACTTTACCCGATTTAGGTATCAAGTAAATACTGATATATTCTGGTATTTCGAAATGAAAACGCGGGGGTATAACAACCACACCCAATATTTCATTCGGCAATATGTATGGACTAAACTCCAATATAATTCCGAGAGCACCAACTTAAAAGTGAGACTCAATCAAGAAAGATATCAAAGAGCTTTATCTCTTTCTCAATACAATCATCAAATCAAACAGATTGAAATCCGTGAGCTTGATTGATGTGAGAATAACTTGGACGGTGCCAAAGACCAATTCCCAAGTGTCAATCAAGTTTTATCCAACAAAAAAGGTCGGATTTATCAACTACGATCAACCTGTGATATTCAATTATATAAACAAATATAATGCGGAAAAGAAATAACACAGACACCAGGAATTTTGTTAACGAGGAAACCGCAAATGCAGAAAAACCCCGGGACCTAGTACAGATTTGAAGACCACACTATATTAAGCCGCTACAGACTCTAGCCTACTACAAGTTAACTTCGTACTGGAATGAAGTTGAGCCCTAACCAAGTCTCACACCGATTAAGGTACAGTCACGTTCCTTACGCCTATTGAATCCCAGTAGGACTCTGCGCACTTGATTTCCTTAGCTAATCTCACCCACAACTAAGAGTTGCTACGACCCAAAGTCGAAGACTTATAAACAAATCTGTCTCCCACAGATAAGTCTATTCTAAGTTGTTATTTCCGTCTTTAGATAAAACAAGGTGAACAGGAAACTCAACTAATAATCCGGTCGTATACTCCCGAAGAGCAGCCTAGAAATATTAGTCACCTCACAATAACCTAACCGATTAACAGAAGAAGTTATTGCGGAATCACAACAGTCTGAGACGAAAAACTGTTATGATTACTTTTTATATCTTACCTATCGGAGATAAATCTCGACCAAATCTTAGAGAAGATAAAACTCAATACGGTGGAACAAGTAAGATCAGAATACCCAACTATAGAGAAAATAGTTGGAACTGGCTTCACGAATCCCAAATTAAGTCTTCAAGTCGTTAACCTAATAATGGTTTTGGAAAACCTAGGTTAAAGGAGAATCGACTCTAGTTTGCAACTAAGACACACGGAAGTGCCGGGATTAGGTTTCCTAGATGCTAGAGTTCTCCCTTATATAGTATTTCAAATCAGGGTTGCTTACAATCAAAGCTAAGATAACTTAGTAACAAAGCAATTGATATTCACCGTTAGATGAACTCCTGATTTAAGATTCAAACTAAGTCTGCTTAGAAACTAAGCAATCAATATCCACCGTTAGATGGTATTAGCTTGATACACATAAATGAATATACCTATATTTAGATATGGGTAAACCGTACCTAAATGTGTATAGCTGTTGGCTCAATAATATTTAACCGAAGTTAGCCATATTAACACTTATAACTTGGCCACATTCATCGAACACTTCTAGATCAAATATGATGATCAATCAATCATGATAGATAATCAAATAAATCTAAATGTGTTTCAAGAGAGTTGTTCAAATGTTCATCATCTCATAGAAATATATATGAACCATTTGAAACAAAATCGGTTTGGTTTGTAATTGTACAAAGTACTTATACAAGAATTAATTCATGAACATAATGCCATGGTTTGCAAAACAAGTTCGCATACCTTAAATCATTAAAGTTCCAGGGACTTTAGTTCGCTAACTGAGTTCGCAAACGAACCTGAGTTCATGAGTATGAAAATCACACTTACCGATTTCAGAACCTGACCAATGTGTTCGCGAACTGAGTACGCGAGCAACAGTTTCGAACTTTGCCTTTTTCCAGCCGTTCGCAAACAGGGTACGCGAACAACAGTTTCAGACTTGGCCTTGTGTAGCCGTTCGCAAACAAGGTACGCGAACAACAGCTCTGGACCTTTTCACAGGTAAACCAGTTCGCAAACAAGGTTCACAAACAATAGTTCCGGGCCTGAACTAGACTTGCACAGTCAGTATACAAAGTATACAACCTGTATTATATCCAGACATGGTATAAGTTCTAAAACTCTCATTTAATTATTGAAACATCCTTGGAAGGCAACAATGGTAATCTTACACATACCACTAGCTTCAAGTAATTTTCAAGTTATTAATCGATCAATATGAAACTACCCAAGTTGACATCAAATGATCGTCTCACACAAATCATGTTAGATGTTCAAGGTAATGTTCACATGATCATCTTTGACTTAATATTTACTTTCCAACAAATAAATTCTCTCCAACTAAACTCGTCAAGGATATGATGAACTTAGTTAAAGCTAAAAGCTTCAAACACGTATTTCGATAAATAAATAAATGATCGCTATCGTAGGCGTCAAAAATAAATTACACTTTCTTACTACTCAAAATATAAATATAGCAAGGGCAAGAAAGGATCGTTCCCACAGAGAGGACTAAGGTTGTCAAATTGTTTCGGTTTCCTATAAATAACACCTAGGGGTTTTTCGATTTTTATATACTAAAATAAAATAAAAGCAAACAATAAAGGTAAACAAATCAAATCAAGGATGAGAGAGTATTGGTCATGGATTTCATCTTCAATCACAAACATGTTTTCAACTCAATAACTAGAATTGATATTTTAATCTCAACTTTTATCAAAAAAGGCCCTAGAATACCTTGATCGCAAGAATATCCCGCTAATCTCCTCTTGTCATCAACAAATACATTAAAAGATGCGAATATGAATTCTATCTAAAAGAACAACCTAACGTGTAAAAGCACTAATCAAGTTTAATTCCCTAGATGCATTAGGTTCTATGAAATCAGGCCAATCAAAGCAATTGAACGTGTAAAAGCACTAATCCGATTTAACAAAGGTTATGACTCACATGTGACTACTAGGATGTATCACTACAAGCAATAATCACAATTATGCTACTTGTAATCAGGAATATATCACTTTTGCGTATAATAAATCCTAATCTAGCAATAGAGATGAAAACAAACTCAATCGATTAGCGACTCGATCAAACAAGCATTCAAATCATGTAACAATATTGATGGTGAATCATAAACGATAATATGGAGACAAAACTAATTTATCATATTAAAACCCATATTTGGAAATCCAACTTATTCCATAACCAATAATAAAAACTAGGTACTCATATTCATGGAGTTCATAACAAGAAGGAAGAGAAAACCTATCATGTTTCTAAACCCTAGAACCCAAAAGTAGAGGCAAAAAGATAGAGATTTTATAGAATAGAACCCTAAGAGCTTATATAGCTTTTCACTTCTCGGAATGGAATTCCAATTTCCAAAGTCCATCCTCCAGCAACTTTCCTTGTAATTCAGTCCAAGCCCACAGTTCAATCAAACCCACAGGCCCATAAATATAGCTAAGCCTGTCAGTCTTGTGAAACTGACAAGCTACTCCAGTCCAGCTTAGTACCACAAGGCCCAGTTAAAATTTGTCTTGTCAGTCTCATGAAACCGACAGCTTATCTTCAAATTCAATCAATTGCTCCAATTTGTATTTCCGGCCTTGTTCCACAGTAACTTTTCATTCACAGATTCATTCCATTGCTTGGTTCGAGTTCATACCATTCATACACTGCCTTGAGCTCACTCCCTCCAATTCAGTTATCTGATTTCAGCTGCACAACAACCAATTCAACACAATAACTTCATGAATTCTGAAACTCCAAGCTTTCGTTCAGCTACAGCTTTACCAACTCATAACCAGTGCTCTACCTTGATCTGCAAATTGGTGTTCACATTCTTCTCTGCACCCATCTCAACTCCTAAGTCCCTGCAATCTCTGCCAGTTCATACCAACTGCAAGACTCAACCACTGCACCAATTCCTTGCAAACTTCAATGCCAGCGAATCCGTTTATACTTGCAACTGCATACACCACCACATTCTGCTCAACCATGTCCGAGTTTCTCTAGGAAGTAACTCAGCTCAATCTCAGTTTCTCAAGCAATGCAATTCAGATCACAGCTCCAACTTCTGCTTCAATATCAGCACCTGAACCATCTTAACAGCAGCTGCAACCATCTTTTACGGCATTGATTCCATGTGACAAACCACAACATCATCCACTTCTCACTTCCCTTACTTCAGATCCATCACCACCTGAATCGTCACAATTGTCGCAATCTAACCACTCTGCACCTGCAATTCAGCTCCACAACACTTCTTCCATCTTGTTATCATTGCAGCTGCATCACTGCTTTGATTCCAACTCAGCACTTCCTGTAATCTTCACTAGAGCAGCACCTCCAACTGCAGCAACATCTCAGTTCTTCTCCTAGCCACCTTGCTGCCAAACTCCACTCTTTCGACTACAGATCATTCACTGCATCTCACTTACAACTCCATTTAGCTTCAGTATCACTCATGTCTTCTGTAGCTTTAATTGCAGCTGCATATTGAGCTACACAGTACCCATCTCATCTGCTTCTTTTTCCTGTGACTCGTACAGTCTCAATGAGCTCATTTCTTCCGTCATTCTTCTTTGAATCACCAGTTCCATCTCATGTCCCTGAATTCATCAACTGGCAGTACCCACGGCAGCGACATCAGCTACTTCCCTTCCTGACAGAGTGTAAGCTCGCAAACCACTTGCACATTGAAGCACCATCCTCTGCAGTTCCTTGTATTCCTTCCAACTTCAACAGCACAAAGATTTTCTGCATTCTTCAAATCTCAGTACCAGTTCCACAGTTTAGTTCAAGCTCCCTGTAACAGCTGCTTGCAATAAACAACAACAACTCATTTCAGTCACCATTTACTTTCACAGTTGCCTATCACAGCACCAGCTTCATTGCCTACTGATTTCTACTGCATCTTCTTTACATCCATCTCATACCCTAGACGATAACAGCAGTTCTTCTCTTTTCGATTTCAAAACCCTTAAATCATACAGCCCATCTTCAACCTCCATTGAAATCCAAATTCAATCAAAAACCAAGTTCAAGATCATTGTAACCAGCTGCGTCTCATGTTTACACAACAGCCACTTCTTTGCCTTCTTCCACTGGTTTCTCTCGGATTCAATCTCTGCCAATCTCAAACCCCATAAACTTCAATTGCTTTTAGAAATCATAACCCTGGTAAATCTCCAACTTTGTCTTGCTATGGTTAATTTTCGAGTGAAACCCAAAATTCTTCATCAAACTCTACTATGTTCTTCCATCTCCCAGCCACTGAAATCAGATCAATCACTTCCAATCGAATCATAAAACTCAGATCCATTCAAACCCCCATCTAAACCACTTCAAATTGACAAACACAAACCCTAATTGCTCAACTGACTCTTCATTGAGAACCAATTGGACCAATTTGTGAGTAACCCAGCAGATTTCACACTCAAAACCCATGTCTAATCTCTTCTGTTGTCCCTCCATAATCATCTTTTCTCCCTGTTTCGATTTGACTATGTTATCCAATCTGCCGGCGTGAACCCCTTTGCCCTGGTCTTGGTCTGTGTTGTAAGAGAATAACAAAATTGTGTTGTTCTGTATCTGGCTCGACCTAGATGAGGTCTACTACCCTGGAGCGGATATCAACACCCCACTCATCAGGATAAGGGCCACAACCTGAAATGGCAACCCCTTAGTGATTTCCATTCAACTGTCGCGATCTCGAGGTTCATTCGGTTCAATTCCGCAACTCTGATACGCTTCAAAAGCTCGCAGCTTCTTCATATGAAATCGGAATGACCTCACTCTTTCACCGTTGGCTTCGTCTTTTCGTCCTCTTCAATATGAGGATAAGAAATATAGGATTTGAGCGAGTTCCACTTCTTTTTGCTCCAATGACTCCAAAACACCTATAAGACTCAAAACGACCGTAAAATACATAATTCACAAGAAAAATAACAAAGAAAGCATAATCAATTGATATTAAATCAAGGCGTTTAGGACACCTATCAAATTCCCCCACACTTATACTTTGCTAGTCCTCGAGCAAATCAAACCAAACAATTCTAAAACATACATACAACTCTGTGTCATCGAGGCTACGGTCACACTTAGCACGTATAACAAGCCTTTAAACCCCTAGGTTTCCCTAGTGGACGAGTTATAGTCTCGTGAGGGTTTACTAGAGATATACCCACAAAACCTATTTTTCCAACTTACTAGTTCTCTGAAATGATAGCATCCAACGCGCTAAGAAGACATGGAAATTCTGCACACTAGTCATAATAAGTTAGACACATAAATGAACACAATCTCATCCTTAAAAGTTGAGGGAGAAATAACCATCCCTTATCGAAAGAAATTCGGGTTCGGAGTGATCGAAAGTCTCGACTCTGCCTCACAAGAAAGGGTTTTATGAAATTGCTCTCAATAATAAACAACTTTTTATGGGTCACACATGTGTCCAGGTAGGAATGAAGAGATAATCCTGCGACACATTGAATGGTAGGAGGGCAAAACCCTCCGAATTGTTTGAAAACCCACATCTTTTATCATTTTGAAAACCCATTTCTCTGACGATCTCTACGAAAGGAAATCAACCATTTAACGAAGGTGGGAATATGCTTGCTTACCTCGTTATCCGTTCGACGTGCAGCTAGCACCACTCTCACAGCTTCCATAGAAACGTCTTCGGTCTTCAATCGTTGTCTTCATCTTCGTCTTGTCTTCAAACTCGCTTCGATGATAACTCTTGAACTTCGTAGAATCTTGACAATATGATTATTTTCCTTTGATTCCTTGTTGCTTGAAACTTCATTGTAGATATTCCTTCTTCCATTGGCTTTATTGAAAAAAATACAAAATTAAAAACGAACTATACAAACCCAAAATATGATACAATGAATTTTTCTTGTCTCTACTTTTTTCTATATTTTTTTTCTCTTTTTTTTTTCTATTTTTCTTTTCGATTTTTTTTTCTTTTTTTTTTTTCTTTTTTTTATGAGATAAGAAAAATAAAACAAATACAAAATGAAAACAAAACGAAACAAAATAATAAAACTAATAATGAACCTAACAAAATTTTCTCTTGTCTTTTTTTTTTTCTTCAATTTTTTTTCTTCAAATTTTTTTTTTTAATTTAATTTAATTTAATTTTATTTTATTTTTGGAGACAAGAGAAAATAAAATACAAATAAAATAAAAATGTAAGTACAAAGGCCATGGTGTAAGTATTTTACCGCATGATTCTTCACAACTTGTATGTCTCGATATCATAAACTTCTCGAACTCTCATCTTTGATAATCTTCGCTCTTGTACATAAAGTCTTCAACTTGTAAAAATTCTGCTCCTTGTCTTGTTGCATTACTAGAATCTGAAATCTGCCCATTCCTGTACCGTTGCTTGTAAACCTTGAACGTCTTCAACTTTCCTTCGAATTTGTGATGCTCCTCTTGTTGATGATGATTGTGTTTCTATGGACCTGTTGGTGTAGTGAGAGATAAAGTGGATGGTGCTAACTGCGAACAAGAATACAAGTGGTATGTAAGTTAGCAATTCGATGTCACCATCATGATTGATAAAAATAGAACTCAAGAGATCAAAATAGTGCTTCTATGGTGGGAGGTTGGGCAGCTCACCATTCTGCCCAGAATTTACGTACGGTGACATACACTCTAAAAGCACATATTTAGACAGGTACAAAGAATTGAAGGTCGGTGCCTCACATTATGTAATATGGGTAGTCTCCACTATAGGGGACCACTACTCTAATACCGAATTCAGTCTGCACCTTATTTGCCACTGGCATGGTTAAATCCAACTTTAACTCTCATACAAGTAAGAAACCCGATCATGTTCTCTGTCATCTCTAAGTTCAGTCACTCTTATGAGAATCTCGATGTAATCTTAGCGACATGTATACTATGTGACTCTAAACTAACTACAAGTTGGAGTTTTTTATTCACTAATTTACACAAAAGTTGAAAATTTATGAAAAATTTACAATGCAAATACTTAACCACTCCCCCACACTTAAACTTTACATTGTCCTCAATGTAATTGAATCGTCCAAAGAAAGTCAAGGTGGGAAATTTTATAACAATATGCGACAAGAAAAAGTAAAAACAAGAAAAGAAAAATTAAAAGATAAGAGATACAAAACCTATGGGTTGCCTCCCATATAACGCTTGGTTTAAAGTTGTCAGCCCGACTATGTCCTTGCAAGATTCATTCCCCATACACCAACAATCTGAAAAGTTGGGGATCCTTCCATAGAACCTGTTTTGCAAACACTAGCTTCACACAAATATTAGTAATATAAAACAGAAATGAAGCTATTAACCGATAAAAGCTTCCCCCCACACTTATTCTTGTCCACACTTGGAAGTGTATAAAGAATATAGAAGTCGGGTACTTCCATGGTTTCTTGTTCCAAAACCTGCATAGTATGAGAATCAAGTATCTCTAATGGAGGAAATCGAGAAACAAAGTCATTCAACAATATTCTCGAAGCACATACATTCAAACCAATAAGAGGTAAAGGAGAAGAAACAATAGGCAAAGGGTTAGACAAACCTATCACAATCTCTTGTATCACGGAATCCTCTTCATCCTTGAAAAACTCAAGTGAATTATTCACCTCTTGTATATCATGGTCCTATATCAAACCTTGCAACCATTCTTCATCCGTTTCTGCCTTAACCAAAGTCTCGACATAAACATCATCATTACAATCATTTGCAAGCTCAATTGGGTCTTCCACAATATTGGTCAAACCGGTCTCATTCTCAACATACTCCTCTTCATTAGACTCAAACCTTGTTGCAAAAAACTTTTTTAACACACTAGTTTCATCATACTCATGTACCTTTTGAATAGGTATTTGATCATTATAAATATCAAGAGTTGAGTCAACTACGCTAATGTCATCAAATATTTCCAAAGGTTGGTCCTTTTTAACACAATCATCTTCGTCTTCATTTTCAGACTCACCATAATAAGAATCTTCATCGGTTTCATAACCTTTATCCCGACGTAGTTTAAGTTCCATATGAATGGTCCTACTAATTTCATCGACAAGCTCTTCCGAGGCTCCATCATCTTCCAACTTGTATAATTTCTGCGCAAGTTTCTTGACGTTCACACGCTTACCACCGCTGACTACAATAGGTTCTCTTTCCCATGACTCTTCCCTTTGAATGGGTGAATGATCATAACTACGATCTGGAGTCGGGTAAGAAGAAATGTTCCAAAAATTGGTTTGTGCGACGTTCTCTCTATCACGGTCAAGTTGGTCTAGCCTTTGTTGCATGTCTTGTAATCCATTCAAAATCTGCATACAACTCGAATAAAGCCAATTAGAAGTAGAATTATCCCACCTAGGTTCTTGACTTACATACCCACTACAAGGTTGTTGTTGGTATGTATGAAAATCACCATAAGGTTCTCTAAGATATGCATCATAGCCAATAAATTGGTTTTGATGGTATCCCATAGATGGTGGGTAATTGTCATAGTATTGAGGTTGTTGAAAACCGTATCCATCGCTCCAATATGCTCCGTCCATAGAAATTGGTACCTGAAACAAGAGTTCTCAAAACTATGTTAAAACCCAGAAAATAAAACAAAAACAAAACTAAAGCCAAAAAAATAAGAAACCAAAAACAAGTGACAACCACTGCCTCCCGACAAGGCGCCTAAAATTTGATCATTGTCGTAGGCGTCAAAAATAAATTACACTTTCTACTACTCAAAATATAAATATAGCAAGGGAAAGAAAGGATCGTTCCCACAGAGAGGACTAAGGTTGTTAAATTGTTTGGTTTCCTATAAATAACAGGGGTTTTTCGATTTTTATATACTAAAATAAAATAAAAGCAAACAATAAAGGTAAACAAATCAAATCAAGGATGAGAGAGTATTGGTCATGGATTTCGTCTTCAATCACAAACATGTTTTCAACTCAATAACTAGAATTGATATTTTAATCTCAACTTTTATCAAAGGCCCTAGAATACCTTGATCGCAAGAATATCCCGCTAATCTCCTCTTGTCATCAACAAACACATTAAAAGATGCGAATATGAATTCTATCTAAAAGAACAACCTAACGTGTAAAAGCACTAATCAAGTTTAATTCCCTAGATGCATTAGGTTCTATGAAATCAGGCCAATCAAAGCAATCGAACGTGTAAAAGCACTAATCCGATTTAACAAAGGTTATGACTCACATGTGACTACTAGGATGTATCACTACAAGCAATAATCACAATTATGCTACTTGTAATCAGGAATCTATCACTTTTGCGTATAATAAATCCTAATCTAGCAATAGAGATGAAAACAAACTCAATCGATTCGCGACTCGATCAAACAAGCATTCAAATCATGTAACAATATTGATGGTGAATCATAAACGATAATATGGAGACAAAACTAATTTATCATATTAAAACCCATATTTGGAAATCCAATTTATTCCATAACCAATATTAAAAACTAGGTACTCATATTCATGGAGTTCATAACAAGAAGGAAGAGAAAACCTATCATGTTTATAAACCCTAGAACCCAAAAGTAGAGGCAAAAAGATAGAGCTTTTATAGAATATAACCCTAAGAGCTTATATAGCTTTTCACTTCTCGGAACAGAATTCCAATTTCCAAAGTCCATATCCGCCAACAACTTTCCTTGTAATTCAGTCCAAGCCCACAGTTCAATCAAACCCACAGGCCCATAAATATAGCTAAGCCTGTCAGTCTTGTGAAACTGACAAGCTACTCCAGTCCAGCTTAGTACCACAAGGCCCAGTTAAAATTTATCTTGTCAGTCTCATGAAACCGACAACTTATCTTCAAATTCAATCAATTGCTCCAATTTGTATTTCCAGCCTTGTTCCCTGTAACTTTTCATTCACAGATTCATTCCATTGCTTCGGTTCAGTTCATACAATTCATACACTGCCTTGAGCTCACTCCCTCCAATTCAGTTATCTGATTTCAGCTGCACAACAGCCAATTCAACACAATAACTTCATGAATTCTGAAACTCCAAGCTTTCGTTCAGCTACAGCTTCACCAACTCATAACCAGTGCTCCACCTTGATCTGCAAATTGGTGTTCACATTCTTCTCTGCACCCATCTCAACTCCTAAGTCTCTGCAATCTCTGCCAGTTCATACCAACTACAAGACTCAACCACTGCACCAATTCCTTGCAAACTTCAATGCCAGCGAATCCGTTTACACTTGCAACTGCATACTCAAAACCCATGTCTAATCTCTTCCGTTGTCCCTCCATAATCATCTTTTCTCTCTGTTTCGATTTGACTCTGTTATCCAATCTGCCGGTGTGAACCCATTTGCCCTGGTCTTGGTCTGTGTTGTAAGAGAATAACAAAATTGTGTTGTTCTGTATCTGGCTTGACCTAGATGAGGTCTACTACCCTGGAGCGGATATCAACACCCCACTCATCAGGATAAGGGCCACAACCTATAATGGCAACCCCTTAGTGATTTCCATTCAACTGTCAGTCCTGCGAGACTGACAGTTCAGTTCAATTCCGCAACTCTGATACGCTTCAAAAGCTCGCAGCTTCTTCATATGAAATTGGAATGACCTCACTCTTTCACCGTTGGCTTCGTCTTTTCGTCCTCTTCAAGATGAGGATAAGAAATATAGGATTTGAGCGAGTTCCACTTCTTTTTGCTCCAATGACTCCAAACACCTATAAGACTCAAAACGACCGTAAAGTACATAATTCACAAGAAAAATAACAAAGAAAGCATAATCAATTGATATTAAATCAAGGCTTTTAGGACACCTATCAATAAATAAGATAAACTAAAACTCGAAATTTAAGTTGTGTATAATACAAAAGTCTATACAGGTATACGACTTAGTCTCATTAGAAGATAAAATATAATAGACTTCTGAGTGATAGATAAGTTTTAGTCTCCATGTTAGAGCATAACTCGGTTGAACTCACCAAACGTTGGTATGTCAAGTTTGGTTGTCATATTTTAGTGTGTCAAAACTCACCTAAAGTCGCTTGATTATATACTAGAGTTAACTTCGTTTAGGTTAGACTAGAAATTCTAGGAATGTTGAGACATACAAGTATTACTCTGAAGACCTAAAGAATGTGAAGAAGTAACGAACTACAACGACGACATCATCCTTCCACTTGAGGTTAGTAATATTGACTTGAACTGTTTCATTCCTAACGTATCTTTCAAGTCGTGCTATATTGAAAACATAACTGTGAAGCTGTATATACTGTACATATTGTATAATACTATAGTGATGTGACATGTTCATAATTGTATGATCATAGTATTAGGGAATTAGACTACGAAGTATAATGCTTATCTTTTGAACTTCGTAGATATGACATTGACATAATCTTGTATATACTGTTATGATTATGTGAATGGGTTATGGTCAAGATTTCATCCTATGAAACAATGTTTTACATTTGTTTAAAGGAAGTACATTCATGAACTTGTTTTGTGAATCGAAAGGGAAATCATTAGGCTTATTGGTTCGGATATTCATTGCAAATCTTTGGATGACCAATATGTGTGAGATGGTAGAACCGATCTTAACCTTGGTTATGTATCTTGGTATAACTAATCACAATGCCTGACTTATGATTTGGTATGACTGGTTTTTATTAATTGGTGTAACCGATCCTAAGTAATGACCATGTGATTGTATGATCGATCTTTGTAATTGGTGTGACCGATCATAGTAATTGGTTTGACCGGTCACAAGTGTTGTATAATTGATCCATATAATTGGTAACCAGTCCCGTAATGGTGTAACGGTCCTGGTAATTGGTGTGACCGATCACAAGCAATACCATGGGAATATAAAACCGATCCTTGTAACTGGTGTAACCGATCCTAGCGACTGGTGTGACCGATCACAAGTATTTCCATAATAAGGTATCACCGATCCTAGTGATTGGTAGAACCGATTGAACCCATGTATGTGATTTGATATTTGATCAATCACATAGTTATCTTGGAATACAGGTCAACTAATTCTAAACTTGTTTGGAAGTGTGGTATAACCGATTTCAATAATGTAAATCCATATGAATATGAGTAAGGATTTACAGTTAAGAGATGTCAACATACTTTGAACACGTACAATAACTCTTATCATTTATTGTTAAAAGATATTCCTTAGTACTCAAGGAGATCCTGTGCCGAGAAAAATTAAGAATCTTTTAATTAAGGTTTTGGTTTTATATGCTTTAATTACCAGCAATTAAATGCATATCTCTAGAGAATAAAAATTAGTAATGTGCGTTTACTAATTGGAGATTTTCTATTGAGAGATTTCTGAAATATTGGACAAGCATTTGTTAGAATTAGGAAAACCGAATTTTGCCATTTATTGCATATCTTGAGAATATTTTCGATTTTGGAAATTCCTTGATGTCCAAACATCCTTGTTCTATAAATATCTAAATTTGCATTTCTAGCATCCTATCCTAAGAGACAGGAAAACTTCAGTTCTTGTTGTTTCTGGTGGAGCCATCTAATCGGAGAGGAAAGTATCCTAATTAGGTGAAATCTCTTACGGCCTCCCGTTTAAAGACTTCAGTGGTATCAATAAGCTCTATGAGTACCGTTGGTGGAAGACTAGATAATTGCAGTGTTATTAGTTTTCGATTGATTTGATTGACTAATGGTTGTTGAAACTTTGATTGCACCTAGTTTGTTTATACTTGAGAATCTTCTCTTCTGATATAAGATTCACTCAAACTAGATCGAAGTATCGACGGGATCTTTAGAACTGTTGTTAGATCTAAATACATCTTGTGATAATCCATTGTTAACAGACTCCGTTCTGTGTGTGATTGATCACAAGAGATTCAAGTGGTGTTGTGCAGGTTATTATTGAAGATTAAAGAAGATTTGAAGACAAAGAAGATTTCCGATTGGTTTTTGTATCTTTGTGTGTGCACAAACCTTGATCGGCTGGGATCCAACTAGAATTAGATTTATTCTATTGATTAGTTGCGTGAGATCAACATCGCTTTATAGTTTCTCTTTGGAATTTATATTGATTGATTGCGAATCTAAACTTGACTACTTTGGTAATTATTGGGTAGATTGATCTAACCAGGCAAAGGAGTTTTTTTTTTTGATTAAACGGAAGAGCCTTTGCGTATGACTTAAGATATCTTTATCTTAAAGAATCTAAGAAGTTGTTACCAAACAGATTCGTTGTTCCTTTGTTGTTTGGAATATGATCCAAAGGAATTGTACCAGTGCGTGACTCATCGAAGTCGGAAGCGCAGGGATACTTAGGAAACTGAGTGAACTATGGGTAGTTGCTTGGTCTCAACTATACGAAGTTGGTGTAGATTTTGTATAGCGGCTTAATTATGAGATAATTCAATTCTGGACTAGGTCCGGGGGGTTTTCTGCAATTGCAGTTTCCTCGTTAACAAAATCTTGCTATGTGATTTACTTTTGTTTTCCGCAATTATATTTGTTTATATAATTCAAAGTAAATTGCACTTTACGTTAACTCCGATATAGTTGATAGTGATCCTATAGAGTTTGGTTAAGTCCGAACCTACTATAAAGTATCACACTTTGGTTGTCGTATTGTCTCGATTTCGTATCCATAGACAATCACACAAAGTGTGAATATCGAAGTTGTTGTATTGTCTCGACTTTGTCCATAGACGATCACACTTGGTAAGAGGACTTATATGTTGAAACAAAAAAATTGTGGTGTATTTGGGTACCCTCGTCTTTTCACTCCACATACCTTTTGTTGATGAAGTTCCTCCAAGCTCTTCCGTAGATATTCTTCTTCAATTGGTGAACGCCGTGAAGTCTAAAGCTCAACTACACACTTCTATCCTAATCCGAGACATAGATATAAGTAGACTAGAAATCAAGTATATAGTTTTGATCAACTAAACTTGACAAACAAGCTTGAGATAGCAACACTTGGGAGTTCGACCGAGCAGTGCTCTAACATGAAAAACTTTGGATCTCAGGATTTTTCACTTGATATAAAGTCACTCGAACAAAGTTTCTTTCTCCACAACAATGTTTTTAAAATCGTACGAGTCACGAGTTGACTCGTACGATTCGCTCCAAATTTTTGAATTTCGATTCAACTCGCACATGTGAATCGTATCCTACTTAGAATCGGGTAGATTCTTATTAAGATGCGATTTTTGACCAGTCAGACCAATTTTGACTGACCAATTTTCCTTCCTAAAGGTGATATATTTAAATGTAAATGAAAAAGTAAGTGCAAGGAGGTTCGAACCCACTACCTACTGTCCATTCGGCTTTGGATTTATCCACTGTGCCACTCCAAATTGTTTGAAAATAGCTAACTTCCAATAAATATATACAGATTTTATAATTTGAGTTTCCTAAATATAAATTCTCTATAAGAGTTCACTATATATCACACATATTATATCAACATAAGGTAAAATAAAAATGACAATGAATCTATGATTCACGATTCAATATACGATTCGATTCTTAAAATTAGAAAAACGATTTGCGTTGCGATTTACGATTTCACAACCTTGCTCCACAATAAGATAGTTGTGCAACATGGGTGAAGATAATACTGATATCGATTCTCAACTACATAAGCATGAGACGCACTTCCCAACTGAGATTAAGTGTTATTTCTCAAGAGACCATAAGATATACCAGTTATCTCCTGAACTTATGTTTATGCTTATGCGAGACTCAGAAATCGCTCGTGAGCAACTGGAAGCATCTGTTAAGAATGGGAATGGATTGAATCGAAACTTTTGAAGATGATTGTGTATCTTAATTAAAATGACGAGGGTAGCAAGTACGCCACAATCTTTTCGATATCAACCTATAAGTCTGATACCTTGTGTGATCGTCTATGGACAAAGTCAAGACAATACACAACAAGATAATCACTTGATAATAGTTATGGTACAAGACCGATTTATTATAGGATTAATATTAAGTGCTTTGGATTAACGTACAATGTATTTATTTTATCATGACTAAACAACTATAATGCGGAAGTAAAGTAAATGAGTCAACAAGATTTTGTTAACAAGGAAACCGCAAAAGCAGAAAAACCCCGGGACCTGGTCCAGTTTTGAATACTCTCAAAATTAAGCCGCTATATAAAGATATTACCAACTTCGTATAGTTTAGACCGAGTAAACTACCCCAAGTCACCTAGTTTCCTCAGTATCCCTGCGCCTACAACCAATCTGACCAACACACGTGAATCTTAAGATAGAGTCCACTATCTTAAGTTGTTTCAGTCTCTCTGAAGACTTTAAGCACTCAACCATTTGGATCGTCTTCCAAACAATAAAGGACTAATATGTTCTGTAACCACTCTTCTTATCTCAAGAAATCAATCGGAGATATTTGATGTTGAGTGTGACAAAGGTTTTTCTGTTTAAAATAAATTAAACTCCTTTGTCGGTTTTTAGATCTTCAAAGATTTGGATTAAAAAATTTAACCAGATCAAGTCAAACAGAACTACCAGAATTCGGATACGGAAGAGTACCACCAAATGATAGCTTGTCCATCTAAATACGACTAGTCAATAATCATACTATCAAATTATAAACCAGATCTAGTCGGATCCCTGCCGATCAAGTTTGTGCACAAAGCAAATCACGAAGATACAAAACCAATAAGAAAAAATCTTTTTGTCTTCAATCTTCAATAGTCTTTTGTACCTGCAAAATAACAAACTTGATTCATGACTTATGATCGATCACGCACATAAGAGAGTCTGTTAACAATGGATGATCACAATTCAAAGTTATACTCTAGATCTAGTTTGAGTGACCTTATGTCAGAATAGAAAGCTCTCGAGAACAATTAAACTAGGTGCAAATAAAGAGATAACTACGGTTAGTCAATCAAATCAATAATTGAAAACTAAAATAACAATACAATTCTAGTTTCCCACCAACAGTACTAGTAGACGCTTCTTGATCCCAAAAAAAGTCTTTAAACTAGCGGATGTAAGAGATTTCACCTAATTAGATTACTCTTCTCTCCAAGATAGTATTCCGAGAATATTATTAGTCGGCTACACCAGAAACAACAAAGATGAAGTTTGCCTGGCTCGGGATAAGTTTGTAATAAGAAAAAATTTCACTATTTATAGACCAAGGTAGTTTGGACACCAAGGAATTTGCATAACCGAAGATATTCAAAAGATATGCAATAAAGGCTCACTATGTCGATATCTTGAACTTTCCTATTTTATAAACCCAATTTCCAAATTACACAAACCCTAAAAGTGTACGTGACTTATAGAATTGCATATTGGGACTGGTTCTACCATGATACCTAAAGCATGTTAGGATCGGTTCTACCTTGACTCCTAATATAGGTAGAGATCGGTTCTACCTTGACTCTCAACATAAGCTAGGATCGGTTCTACCTTGATTGCCTATATAGGTTAGGATCGGTTCATACATAAGATCTTCAATGAAAACCGAGACCACAATCCTTTTAATTTACTTTCGACTACGAAATAAGTTCGTACGTATACTTACCTAAACTCATGTAATTAAACATAGTTTTATAGGTATGAAATCAAACTTATGTTCACTACACAATCTAGTAACGAGTTACAAAGATTATGCCGATGTTTCAATTACGAAGTCCAAAAGATAAGCATTATACTTCGTAAATCAACATACCAATATAAAACACTTATTACTATTGATATATTGTTTCTTGACACTTTGATCACATGAAGTGTATTGTACTAGAGTTTTACATATATAAATTCGCATGTTGTGTTTTCAGTCAGAAACGATTTGAAAGCTAACAATATATAAATGGAAACAAGTCAAGTCATGTATTACGTACTAACCTCAAGTGAAAGTATGAATATCGTCGTTGTCGAGACGTCTTCAGAATCTTCAGGTCTTCAGAGTAATACTTGTATGTCTCAACATTTCTAGACTTCCTAGTCTAACCTAATCGAAGATATGCGATAAAACACTGCTCTGTATTAAGCCGCTACAATCACTAACCTACTATCAGACTTCGGACTGGAATGTAGTTGAGACCGAATCGACCCTCCGAGCAATTCAACTTCAGTAGTGCTCCTTACGTCTCTTAGACCCTATGCACTTGATTTCCTTAGCTGATGTCACTTACATCCTTAGGAGTTGCTTCAACTACAGTGAAAATTTTAAATTATTCTGCCTCTAACATATAGCCTATTGATTTCCTTGCAAAAAATATAGAAATCAACGTAATGGAAATCTGTTTGCTTATGAGGGATCTTCGAGGATTAAAAAGATATCAAACAAAACTCAACAATTAGGATAGCGAACTCATCTCTTCAAAAGGTTATAAAGATGCCTAATCGATTTTACCCACAAGATTAATCTAACAGATGTGAAACTTGTGGAATTAAAAAATCTGAGACCAAAAGAACCTTGTAATCTCTATCAATATTACTCCATGTTCGATAATTCTTGAATGGTCGTATTGCAGAAGAGACGAACCTTAGAATAGACAAGAATCACAATGATCAGGATTAGATTCCGTACATCAAGAACTATATATGATGGGAAAGATAGTTTGACCGGGCTTCACGAATTTCTTAGTGAAGACTTCAAAAGTTGTGAGGAAACCTAGACCTTTAGAGGACGACTCTAGCGGCAACTAGGACGCAAAAGTATTAAGATTGCGAATCTAGTTTGCAGAAAGTCCGTCACTTATAATGATGAACAAGAATAGGCAGCTTACAATCAAAAATGAGTTCGGGAACTAGTTTCCATGATTCACTTACTCCTGGGTATGCAAAGAATCAAACTGTTCCTTGCCACCAATATGATAGGAACTTACGCAAAATATTAAATGCCATACTAAAAAGCCAGCTAAATTGGGGCCTATACCACTTAATTTGGGCCTATAGCTAGATGACAAAAAAGGTCATTAAAAATAACCTTCACACCACCCCTTATCAAAATAATTACCCAAGTACCTATTTTACCCCTGATTAATTAGCATTAATTAATCGTATTAGGGGCTAATTATGTTTTGGATGTGAGATTAACTAATGTTAGAGAATTCTTCAAAACATCAAACATTTTGATTTTTTTCGTAAACAGTATTCAGAATCGGTTTACGTTCATGCACTTGTAAACCGATTCTGGATTGGTGTTTCCAAATTAACAGAGGACATTTATAATCGGTCAACGTTGCCATATGTATAATCCGATTTTCATAATCGGGATTTACATATTACATATATAAACTGATTGTTTCCTTTCATACGATTTTTTTTTCATTCATTCCATTATTATTGTAGGATGCATTTAGCATATGCATCAAGCCTTTAAACCCCTAGGCGACCCTAGTGGACGAGTTATAGTCTCGTGAGGGTTTACATAGAGGTCTACCAACAAAACCTATACAAAAACTTCTAAATCCATCAATCTTTCTCCGAAGACGATACATGATCCATGAAGTCCGGGTCATCCTTCGGTATTTTTTCTACCAAGAAGTGATAGCTTGCATTGAATGCGAATGCTTCCCCCTTTTCCTCCAAGTAGCGCGCTTTCACGACTTCGTTCTACAAAAACACAAAAACAAACTTACATTTGTTAGTGGTGTTTCATTGGAAGATAAAACAACATGGGTTACCTAAAACAAACCACAAAAATACTTATAAATTGTTCAATGGACAAGTTGAAGGGGCGAGTGTTAAAAATCCGAGGTTGGATAGCTAAATAAGCAAGTATCACATTTTCGATGACTAGGTGCCTATCATGGACTTGTTGAACACTTCTTCCATTAGAATTTCCGAATTCTTGGCTAAATTTATTGTGTACCCTAGCCCAAAAGGTTACGGAATCCACCCTTACGGAGGACTGACGTCTAACTCGAGTTTCCGCGTACCATGCTTTGGTGATTGCCAAATCTTCGTTTGAATCAAATGAAGCCAATGCTTGTATGTGGAGGTATGAAATGATTAGTTGTGGAGTATATGGAGTGACGGGGAATAAAATGATCAATTTTGGGGCAAATGGGGTCCAAGGGTGAGGTCTCTATTTATAGAGAAAGTCCCTAACGACTATTTTTTTTGAAAAACGTGAAATAATTTGGCATATCGGTCTTCTAGAAGGTATGTATAACCCGATGTTGTTTTAATGCCACCAGGAATCGGTCTTTTGTGTGACCAACATAAACCGATAAAGACATGTAAAAAAATTGAATTTTCACCAAAACTAATCGGTTTATATATATTCATATGTGACCCGATTCTAGCTTGAAAAACATACAGGAAAAATAGCTTGCATAATTGGTTTATGTTGACATATCGAGTAGCCTGATTGTTGGCATGTCAGGCTAGAATTATTGAGCAACAACACATAATTATAATTAGAACGATCAAGTGCATTAAGTTCAACACAGAGATCATCCAAAATACAAACCTTAAAAGAGTGTTAAGAACTTAAAACAACCACAAGTCTTATAAACCTAAACTTTTAATATCTAAAGCTTAAACGTAAAAACTTAAAGAGAAAGAGCACCAGCATCAGCAGCAGCACCACCACCGGGAGCATTTGCAGCACCACCATTAGCAGGAGCACCATCACCAGCATCAGCACCATCAGGAGCAGCAGTTGTGCTTGAGCCATTTGTTCCCACATACCTTCCATTTCTGCATGGAGCTCCCTCTCAGCTGAAATCATGTTTCTCCTCATCCTAGTGAACCTCATGACCTCATAAAGCTCCTCCAGTGCAAGCTTGTCAATCAATGCGAGGGCTTGTTCAAGATGGGTCTCACGCCCATAGGCAAACTTATAGAGGCTTCTTTCTGGCACTCGTTGTGGTTTCCTAAGAATGTCCTCCAATGTGAGCTCTCGAGAGTAAAACGGTAGGTGTGTGAAGTTCATATCTACATAAAACCAAAAAAAAAAACTAGTTACTAATCGGTACATAATTAAACATATGTAATCCGATTCTGACTACAAAAACATACATGAGTGTGAAACATTAGTAATCAGTTTATGTGGTACATATATAAAATCCGATACCAAAAGGAATCTGAAGAGTCAAACATAATCGGTAAATTATCAGGCACATAAGACCCGATTATGGGATCGCATAATTAAAAGAAAAAAATGTATCCAGAATCAGATTATTCTAAAGCACTTATAAACTGATTCTGGTGATGTATTTTCATATTTCGTTTCTAACCCTAAAATCGGTTGATGTTAATCATCATAGAAACCGATTATTGTTCATGCTCTTCATGGAGGAAACCAAAACCCATAATCGGTTTATTCGATATGTCAACATAAACCGATTCTGGATGTAATCAGAGATTTTGATTTTCGAAAATTGAAGATTTAAACATGTAAATCAATCAAGAAATGCAAATCATAGAATGGGTTGATGGAGATTTACCTTTTTCTTGGTTGGATCGAAAATCTTGGAGGAGAGGATAAAAAAAAAATTGATTAGGGTTTTGAGAATTTGGAAAGATTATGATGAAAATAAAAACTTTTTTTAGGTTTAGGTTTTTATGTTTTTGGATTTCTGAAAATGGTAAGGATTAGTATTTATATGAGATTATTTTAGGAATTAATGTGGGGGTAAATTAGTATTTTTTAGAAGTTTGGGTGCGCAGAGTAATTTGGTGGTGTGGGAATGAAAATTTGATAGGCCCAAATTAAGTGGTATAGGCCTCAATTTAGCCAGGCTAAAAAGACCAAGCAAATAGGCTGCTATTTGGGGAAATTATTCTTTTTTTTTTAATAGAAAAAAGCTTAGGCCTATAAGGCACTTAAGACCCGAACATAGAGTTTGTGTTGGCATTGGTAGCAGAAGTGCCACTTAACTGCCAGCATTGTTTTTACAAAATAGTTCTAAATTGAAAGCATCCATATTTTGTTGTCTATGGATGATGCTAAGATTCAGTAAAACAAAAGATATTGGGTGAATACCCATATTTTGACTACTTTCTTCTTCTTGATCTTGACAGTTTCTTCTTTCGTGGTAGCTAATATGAAATCTTCCTGTAACCGCTTCATGATAGAGTAATTTGAAACGAACTAGAACCTCCATTGACTCAGCAGATATGGTAATGTTTGTGTGCTGCAATTCTTTGGCCCATTGGAAAGCTAGGTCTGCCCGTTCTGTTGCTCCCTCTGCTCCATAGTATCCTGGATGTCCTCTGGTTCCAGTGATGTTTCTGCAAAATCTGTCATTATCATAGTAGTGTAGTATAATGAGGTTGCGGGGGTCTTGTAGTGTGCATATTTTGATATTATTTCCAAACTCGCTTTGTAGTATTCAGAGTATAGGAAGTAATATTATGTTGAGATGTTGTATCAGTTTCCTTAGGCAAGAGAGGAAAACTGTTCATAATATGCCCTTGCATATGATGTATTCCATTATGATTGCACAAGTGCTGCTTAATACGGAGAGAAGTTATTCCCGCATTAGGCTGAATTTGTTGGAAAATGAGATCACATCTCGCTTTCCAGATATACCAACAGGTAGTGGCATAGATGTTGCAGTTAGAACTAGTAATTCCAGGTTGAAGCCAGGAATTCAACTAGTCAATAAAAATGATATTGTTGTCAAAATGGGTATTAATGGAGCCCAAAATCTCCTGCCAAACCAGAATAACAGCTGGACAATTTAAGAACATGTGAGACATGGTTTTTGCTTCTCCACTATTGCAAACAGTGCATGTAGGGTTGATGTAATGAAGGATGCTAGCTATTTTGGCATTGGTGGGAAGTATTCCATGTGCACATTTCCAGAGAAAAATTATGATAACTGGCGCCACTTCCATGTTCCAGATAGCTTCCCAGTTCCCTGTAGTGATGTCATTTCTGTAAAGGTTTTCAATTTTTGCCTTGTATAATTCCTTGACAGAGAAAACACCTTTATCATTGAGATCCCATATTATTCTATTTTCTTCATTTGGGTGTGTCTGCAGATTGACAATCACTGCAGCTTTGTCATTGCTAAAGTAGGTAAGAATTAGATCTGCATCCCAAGTTCCATCTGGTGGAAGTAAGGACTCTAACATTTCAATATGATGTGGGCAATTCTGTGGTGTTGGCTGATTCAGAGAGGTGTTTGGAATCCAAATGTCTTCCCATATCTTTATCTTTTTCCCATTGCCAATTCTCCAGAAGCAGTGATGTTGTATGTTGTTGATGCCTTCTAGGATTCCTTTCCATACCCATGAATCTCCATCCGTAGCTTTTATATCCATGTTGAGTACATTCCTGCCTAAGAGATATTTGGCATCCATGAGCTTATACCATAGAGAATCTTGGTCCTGCTCAAGCCTCCACCCAATTTTTGTTATCATAGAGCTGTTGAAGAGTTCCATATTCATGAATGCTAGTCCCCCCCAGGTCTTTGGGTTTGCACACTGTAGTCCAAGATTTAGGATAGTAGCCAGAAGGATTTTCTATATTTTTTCCCCAGAAAAAATCTCTTTGAAGGTTGTTGACGTCTTTGCAGGTTTTCTTAGGCACCTTAAAACAATTCATCTGATATATGCATGCTGAAGATGTGACAGATTTGATGAGAACTTCTCTTCCAGCAGGGTTTAGAGGAGTATTTTTCCATCTAGTAAGTCTCAGCTTCAGCTTTTCTACTCCAGGCTTGAAAGAATTTACTTTGCTTCTGTGGGTGAAGAGGGGTGAGCCTAGATATTTATTATCCAGTTGAAGTATTTGAACTCCCATGGAATTGCTGATTTGGGGGATGAGGTCTGGATTGGTGTTTTTGCTGAAAAAGACTCCAGACTTGTTGAAATTGATTAACTGCCCAGAGGTGCTGCCAAAGATTTGGAGTAGCTTCATTATGTTTTGAGCTTCAATCAGGTTGGCTTTGCAGAATATCATGCAGCCATCTGCAAAGAGGAGGTGGCCGATAGATGGTGTAGCTTTTCATATCTTGATACCAGTGATGATGCCTAGATCCTCAGCATGAAGAAGGGTTCTTGACAGAGCTTCCATGCAGAATAGAAACAAATATGGAGATAGAGGATCTCCTTGCCTTAGCCCTCTAGAAGGTTTAAAGAATTTGTTAGGAGAGCCATTAATGAGAACAACAAAGGTGGAGGTTGAGATACACTGTAAGTTTTGTTGCACCATTTATCATCAAATCCAATTTTCTTCATAATGGTTATTAGAAATGTTCAGTCCACTCTATCAAAAGCTTTTGCCATATCTATTTTGATGCCCATGGAACCAGTATTCCCTTTTTTTCCTCTTTTTGATCTCATAGTGTGAATAATTTCATGAGCAATAGATATGTTGTCGAGATTTGCCTTCCAGGGGATAAAAGGCGGTGATAAGGAGATATGATTTTGTTCGGGTAAGGTTTCATTCTTTGGGCTAGAAGTTTGGATATGATTTTATAAGTGGTGTTGCATAGGCTGATTGGTCTGAAGTGGCTAGGAGAGGTTGGAGTGTCAATTTTGGGAATGAGAGATATAAATGTGGCATTCATCTCCTTAAGTAAGTGACCTGAAGACTAGAAGTGTTGAACCATTTTGACAATATCATTGCCAATGATATCCCAATTAATTTTGAAGAAGTTTGGTGGGAAACCATCTGGTCCTGGAGCCTTGTCATTTTCCATACTGAATAAGATAACTTTAATTTCAGCAGGCTCAGGTTTTTTGTTGAGCATTAGGTTGTCATCAGTGGTTATGTCTAGGGGAATGAGGTTGAGGATTTCTGAAGAAGTGTTTATGGTTTCAGCAGTTGCCATTTGAGAAAAGTGGTTGGTGAAGCAAATCTTGATATTTTGATAGTCAGTGATCCAGTTGCCTTCCCCATCTTGAATAGTGTCAATTTTATTTCTTCTTGTTCTACTCTTAGTGGCTCTGTGAAAGTAACTTGTATTCTGATCTCCCAGATTGATAAGTTGATCCCTGCTCTTGGTTTTCCAGAATTTCTCTTCCATGTCTTGCCATTTTTTAAGCTATTCTCTAGCATCAGCTAGATCTTGTCCTCTATCTTCCCTGAAGTAGTAAGTATGAAACCAGGTTAAGTGTTGCTTGCATTCATCTATGTTGGTTTTGATATTGCCATAGACCTCCTTGTTCCAGACTCTGATTTGTAGCTTTATGTCTTTAAGCTTTCTGGCTATAGAGAAAGCACTTGAGCCAGGGGTGTTTTCCTGCAATCTTCATGATCTAACCATGGACCAAAAAAATTTGAAAGGAATTTTACCATTTTTCCAGTGAGGATTTGAGTTAAGTAAGATTGGATGGTGATCAGACCCTATGGCCAACAAATTAGTAATAATGGTGTTTGGATATATTGCAAGCCAATCATCATTATCTAGACCTCTGTCCAATCTTTGTTCAGTAAGAGCATGGCCCTTTCTTTTGTTTTACCAAGTGAAAGGACAACAAGTAAAACCAAGATCAATAAGATCTAAATTAATAATCTTTTCATTGAAAATTGAGGCTTCATTAGCATCTATGGGATGTGTGCTAAATTTTTCAGTATCATAGAGTACCAAATTGAAGTGCCCTATTACCAGCCAAGGTAACTTATTGGAGACAGCAGAATTTTCAAGCTTTTGCCAAGAGTGGAGCTTGGAAGTGGTGTTATAGGGGTTACCATAGTAACCTGTAAATAACCAAGGGGGGATATTGGAAATTCTGATTATAGCATTGATATGGTTAATTAAGCAGTCTAATATCTCTAGAGATACATTTCTTTTCCATATTAATGCTAATCCACCAGCAGTGCCACTTGCTCCACCTGGATTGACATACCAGAAATTGTTGATTCCTAAAACATGCATGGTTTTCTTGAGTTTATCACTCTTTAGTCTAGTTTCAGATAAGAATATAATGTCAGGGTTTAGTTTATTGAGCATATCATTAAGGTATCTTTTAGCATCCCTAGTGCCCAGTCCTTGGCAATTCCATGCTAAAGAAGTAAAGAATTGCCAAAAATAGGACACTGCTGGATAGAGGTAGGCCTTCTTGTGATATTATCATAATGTTTATAGAGAAGGCAGTCACCATGGAAACCATAATATGAGTTTTTAAAAGGGAGTAAGAGGAAGAGTTGAGGGTATATACCATTGTACAGTGAGAAGAGCAATCCAAATTGCCATTAGCCAAAGGAGTAGGGGTTGTCCATCTGCTCCTGAGTGGTATCATTCGGATCTTTGTATCTCTTGGTACTTTCCATTTCCATGTTGTTGAGGGTAGCATTTTCTTCATTGAGTATGGGCTTCTTTTTCTTGGTATCGGAGGTATGGCTAGAGGATGTATTGAGTGAAATGTCATCAAGCTTCTCAAAAGTATAATCCTTTTTCTTTGCCTTCAGGGCAACTTTCTTTTCTGTTTTGCTTTAGCTTCCATGTTTGCTTTGATTTGAGCCAAAGTAGGTAGAGAATTAAAAGGGAAATATTTTGGAGTGTTGGCGACTGGGAAAATTTGTTAAGCAGCAGCAAGGTCAGGAGCAGCAGTTTCCTCATCATTCTTACTTGGAGTGTTGTTGTTGTTGGATGTTGTTCTTGCAGCAGCTTTCCACTTTGGAAATTTGCTAAATCCAATCTTTTGTTTCTGATTTGGCAGGCTAAGACATCTGGGTGTGGAGAGGCATTAGCTTCAGAGGGAGTTGGCTTTGCTGCAAAGGTGATATGGTTATTTGAAGTAGAAGCAATATTTGATATTGACTTTTCAAGCTCCAACCTTTTATCAATCTTCATTTTTACTTCAAACTCAGCAGCTGCATTTGCATCTGAGTAATGTCTGTGAATGATATCCTTTCCATCTTGAACTATTTTTTGTCTAGGAGTTATAGGTGGAGGAAATTTGGTTGAGGGGTTGGAAGGTGGTGATAGTCGGGGTTGTTTTGATTTGGAGGTGATGGACGGGGGGACTTGGGTGGTCAAGAATTCTACAAACTTTACAGAATTTGATGCCATTGAGAGCATAAGCACACTCCAACCAGTGATACAAAGTAGGAGTTTCAAAGGCTTCTATTCCAAACTTGAGAGATTTAGTTACATTGATTGTAACTTTAACTTCCAATTTTTTTCAAACCCGTCTCTACCATAAGGGTTTTTGGATCCCTGGTAAACTCCAATTGGTCTTATGATGTTTGGTATATCTGGAATTATGTGAGTTGGGATTCTCTTCACTAGGAGCCACATCATAACTTTAGAGAAAAGTTCTTCATCAATGAGCTCAGGACATTTAGCAAGGACTCCCACTAGAACCATCAGCTTGTCAAAAACCCCTTTAGTACCTCCATTCCTCAAAGTTGAGTAATCTTCTTCATGAGTAGTTCTGAGAATGTAAAAGTTTCTTCTTCTATTCCAAACTTCAACCTCAATTCTGCTGATCATTTCCAAGTTAGCGTTGATGAAGTTACTAACTCTAGATGTTTGGAAGCAGATATTACTACAAAGTTTGCCAATGAAACATCCTTTCCAATCTTGGGCTTGCTTGGTTTTGATATTCTCAGAGTTGATGAAAACTTTTGGAAACAAATCCTCAGGAATGGTTAAGGCTGTGTTCATTTTTTTGACTAGATTCTCTATGGATTGCGGATTAGAATTGGAGGAGGAGGCCATTAAACTGAGTTTTTGATACCAGAGAGGGAAAGAGGTGTGAAGGTTATGTTCACTTGGGGTAGTATAGGTAAGATATAAGACAGTGAGGGTGATGTTGATATGACTAACTTTAATTTGAAAAAATTTCACGGGATGACATTGAGCCTTGTCGTAACTGAAGTGGATAACAATTGCAGTGAAAATACTGTAGTAGTTGTACTTGTGGTTGGTGCGGTCAGCTAAGGACTTGTTGACTTGGTCGACTATGGCTAATGGCATTTTGGATCGCAACCTGTCATATATAACACCACTGGCCACTAGAGCATTAGAAAAATCTAAATTTAAGTGAGGTTGAAGTGTTTTTACCCATTTGCTGTGGTTGATGGCTGCCACAATGAGCGATGAGTGCAAACTTACCTCGTTATTGAGTCTCCTTACCGTGCCAAAAGCTGACGAATAGGGAGTGTATTTGTGATTTGGTACCCCTTTTGAAATAGTGTGTGACTGCCACCAAATGTTTATGGGATCGACTATTGTGTAAGGAATTGCAGCCCAAAGAGAAGTCGACTCAGCTTGCATCTGAGACGGTATGTGGAGAGTAAGCAGCTGAATCAGAGTTGTGCGAGTGGTACGTGTGGGGAACATAGAGTTTGTGCATGTTGACCATCTGGGGAGAGATAGTATTATGCTGTCCATCAAATTTTTTCCACCTGTCAAGACCATCAACGAAACAGTTATGTTGATTAGGCGTGTGTAGAGTAAATTGCTGCAGCATATGAATTCATTGCCTAAATGAGGGAGATTTGAAACGACTGGGATAACAGAGGGAGAGGAAGGTTGAGTGTGCAATTGACGGTGTTTGGAATCGTCGCAATTTATTGGCGAACCCGTCGAGGTTTCAATAATGAGACCCTTTAAAAGAAAGTTTTCTCTTGCTGGGAGAGGAAGCAGTTTTTTTTCCTCATCAATTTTTCCTTCTAAGATCATTCTGAGAGATTCATCATGGCTGGAGAACAAAAACCCATCGATCGTAAAGGCAAGCGCAAGTTGGATGAAGTAAAGATAAAGCCCCATATCCACTGGTATCCTTATGAGCATTTGGTTCATCGTCTGCCATATGGAATAGCTTTCCCACAAGAATGTGAGTCTCCCAATTTTAGAGAAAGTTTCGATTGGCATTTGAAGGACATGCAGCATAACATTGATGTGAAGATTGAGACGGAGAGATTGTTGCATTGTTGTCCACCAGGGGATGTGTATGATTTGCTGCTCGATTCGCCAGTAGAGAGATTGATTCAGTTCTTTAAGCAGCCTAAGCCTTCTCCTGTGAATCAAGATACATGTAATCCTTTGATAGACCTGATTTGGGTGTTGAGCAGGGTGGATGCAGGATGCCTGGTGCCACCCATCATAGTGAGGAAGCTGCATCTGAAAAGACAACAGAGCAAATGAGGAAGCCACATCGACACGGTTCTGATGATGATGATTGGGTCTTGTACGCATATCATCCGAAATACGGGCCCTTTGAGGTTCATGAAGGCGTTGCGATTGTTGCAGATCAATTTCTCATTTTTGGCTTGAGTAGGATTAGGTTTCAGTCGATCACTCTGCCAACTGCTGCTCAATTCATGGTTCGACAGTTGGCGGCGCAGCCTTGGGGTGAAGAAGAGCCTATGCACTTCCCAGTATTGGATGCTCTCTGTCCTGCTACTGGAAATATCGGACAAGCCATCTTTGCCAGATACAATCAACCCTCTACCGATCCAGCCAATCAAACCGCTACCGATCCAACCTCCAATCCAGCTGCCGATCCTGTGCCGCATGTGAGTCCGATCAATGTAGGAGCTGACCAGTCTAAGTTTGATGATGATGATCACAGGAGCGAGGAGCAACCCGCCAATATGCGATTCTCAAAGGCCAACCGGGCGATTGACTGTGATGTAAGCCAAGGGACTCGGAGTCGAACTGAGCGGAGGATTTAGAAGGTAAGCACAATGGAGCTCTTGTTTTCTGTGATCAATATGCTGAATTAGTGGACGTTGAATTTGATTAAGGTAGTGGTGGTTACCAGACTGATAGGGGGTCTTGGGTTTATATTTTGGGTTTATTTGAAAGATACTTTGAATGCTTTGGTTTTTTTGGATATTGGTATTGTTATGAATGTTTGATTTATGCTTGTTTTTATGAAATTGTTGGAATGGGTGAATGTTGAAATTGGGATTGTGGTTATGAATGGGTGATTGAGCCAAATTTTGGTGTTTTGGACCTTCAATATGACTCGATGTTATTTGCTAGAATAACTTCGATAGAGAGAAAACTTGTGAACCCCGATTATTGGCTTCTTTTGGGGATTGCGGTCTAATTCTGCGCTTTCGGATAGAGGTCGAGCCTTACTTAGTTTAAATATTCTTGTAATTCCGAGATTTCGGTGATTTTTGTGAATCTGTGTTGATTTGTGATTTCAAAGACAATGGAGGTAGAATTATTGGTAATTTCTGTGATCCTCGTAAACCCCTGTGATGTTTGTGATTAGGTAATTTCGTGATGTTTGAGATGTTAGTGATTTTTGTAATGCTTGTGAGTTCCCGATCAGTATCCTTTCTAATGATGGGTTTACTTTCAGTCCTGTGAGAATGTAAGCAATCGCTCTGAGTGATGGTGAGATTTCTGATGAGAATTTGAGATTGATTAGCCATTGAGACGAAGAAGACTAGACTAGAAGTTAGATCATAGAAGAATTCATCAGAAAACAGAAGCTAGTATGAGAGAAGATCAAGAAAGGAGAGAGGACTATCTAACACCGGCAAAGGAAACCGGTAGAAATCCGGTCAAAAACGACCGTTAAAAGAGACGTTGAGAGGAAAGAGACAAAGAAACGGCTAGAATAGGTCGGGAACTTTTAAGTTTCAGGCAAGTTTGATTTTCCGTTTTTTTGAACTTGTACGACTCATTCTCTCACTTCAAAAATTAGAAAACCATTCAAAACAAAAAAACAAAACAAAAAGTCCTTGGGGAAATTATTCATACGATCTGTAATGGAGCAAAAAAATAGAGCTATAAACGAATTCAGCTATCTTCTGTTTTTCTTTTAGTAATCACTTTACAGAACTGTTTCCTTCCAGTGTTCGCTTACAAAAATTTAATTGTCAACCAAGTCGGATCTAAGGTGTCAAATATATAGATTTATACACAGCAAATTCACACAAAGCAGATCTAGATGCAAACCCCTTAGGTTCTACTTTCAGCGTCAGGAACAATCAACATGCAGCAGTAAGGTTAGCAATGAGTACTTCACTTTGAGCGCAATCTTTCCACCATCCACACACAGTTTCGCTCCTGTGACTACCCAATACCCCGGCGGGTCCTCTGGACCCCTCACCATCTCCTTCACATCCACAAACTTAGATACCTTTGTTACCTTGGCTGGAGCAGGTGGTCCACCAGGATACACTGCAGAATTCAGCTCCACTTTTGGCTTCTCAGGTTGATTTTGGTTTACCATGAACTTCGTGCTTAAATAGAGTGAAATTGATCCTGATTTTCGTGATAGATGTGAAGGACCACCATCCCATTCCGACCTACGAATCCTAGCAGATGCCACCATAGAGAATCCCAGTCTTAAGAACAAAACCCTCCTCATCCCCATGTCTCTTACCTCAAACCAAGCTTTGGTCACGATTGATGCAGATTCATAAATTTGGGTTGAGTTGTATTCAATTGGAGCAGTGCATACATGTGAGAACAAGCTCCACTTAACGGGCTCATAGTAATCTCGTTCAGATGGAATGTCCTTTTTAGACTCGTAACTACATTCATGAGAGAGGTGGAGAATGTTGGGAAGAGTAGAGAGGTGTTGTAGGTGGATAGCTAGGTGGTCACTCTTTCTACCTTCCATGAAAAGACGGATTCCAGTTACAGGATGATTACCTGAATCAACCTGCAAAATGAACGTCAAAACATTTATAGATGAACAAGTAAAAAGAATTCCTAGAAGTTACTTCATAGACTGATTATTTATGCATTATGCGTACTAGAAAAAATGATATACTGACTTTGTCTGTATTGACATAAAGCTTGGGGCCCATGAATGTGAACTGGAGTGACGGAGAACTCTGTTTTTTGTGCTGACGTCTTAGAGGGAGATCAGCATAAACTGGAGCCCATTGCCTTGATAATTGGAACTCCAAAAATTGACGAAGGTCTTCCAGTGGAGGCTTATCTGTGATAATAATTATCAAATAAGTAACATGAACATTCTTCGGCAAAGTGCCAACCAGATCTGATGGAAAGGATAAAAGCAGAAAGCAATACTCACAACGGAGGTAAAGATTCACTGCATGGCTTAAAAACCCACCGCCACGAACACCATTCAACAAAGATGTTATTGGCACTAGAGACATCGATATTACATCAGGGGACTGTGAAATGGTTGGAAGCCACTGGTCATGACTTTGACCATTATCAGTACCACCTCTACGGACGTGAATGCTCACTACATCCTGCAAAGGAGAGGATGTAACAGGATATTAAGATTGCATGCTATGGAAACTATTGATATAAAGTTACCTGTTACTAGAAAACTAACCTCTTTTGTGTGAAAAACAATTGGTCTCATTGATTTGGAAAATGGTGCACCATGTTGCCATGCAATGAACTGTTCATCCTGAAATACGTACAATAAAAGGAGATTAAAGTTAGTTCACCTCTTGATGATCTCACTCAGCACTCTGACCAGGTTACAATGACTCCCAAATTCACCAACAAGTACTTGGTACTTATCATATAAACCTTCTATATGCAAATTTCTGTGCATCCAGTTTTGTACACCAAAGGGAGTATCCATATTAGTTTAGTTATGTAATCAAATAGCCACTCTTCAATTCTTAAAATACCTTTCGCTTTTTGGCAGTTCTTGAGGATTTTTCATGAAAATTCCATTACTATCTTCTGAAAATCTCTTATCAGTTAAATGCTTCAACATTTTCTGCACTTCCGCATGCTGAAGATTTGAATCTTGCAACTGCTTAATATGAATTACATCTTTACCACCCATCTTTACTTCAACGACAACATGAGTACCGTACTTTTCGATAAACCTATAAATATCACACAAATGACTGAATGAGACATACGGATGACTATTAAACAGCTTACATTACCAATAGCTCGTAGTCGTTGCTAAAACGGATATACCAAATATCTTTATGACCTTACCCAGCAATTGAGGCAGGATCCCATGTAGAAGGTAATTCGTTAATCACATGGTCGCGCAATACAATGTGAGATCTTTCTAACACAACACTGTACAGAGCTATAGACCAACCATCAAAAGCAAGACACTTTGTCGCCGCTGCATCTTTTTGCCAGCATCCTTGGAAACCAAACATTGCATTAAACAGACCAGGTGGAATTTTTCCAGATAACGAGAGTTCCTGATTGAATTGCTCTGACATCTAAAATAAAACAATAAGTCTCAAATTTTCATAACAGTTAATGCAAGTGTCCAGCAGTTGAATGGGTGGTGTGGTTGTATCAAGAGAATTGGGGTTCAACCCAATTTCTAGTCGAATTAAATGAAAGTGCTGTTAAGAATAGTATTTGTAGTGACTATTGTCACACGTATGTAGGATAGTATCTCCTGTCAGTTAGGAGTTGGTTATTCAGTTTAAGGGTTTGATCTTATCATGATGTATTGCCTATTTAAATGGCTTGTCCATACGATCAATATAACAGAGTTTGTGTCTTTCTCCTTTCTCTCTTCTCTGTTCTTAGAACCCAACAAGTGCAAGACAATCATATTAATACAAGACAAAACACAAATCAAACTCACTGGATGTACACAATTTCACAGAATTCAAATTGGAGTTAAAAAATAAAGAAGAGAATTTCAATTACCTGATGAAAAGAAACAACTTCGGAGCGAAACCGAGTCCGCTCTCCTTTATCACACTTGATTGAACTAGGGACATTGGGAACAACAGTTCCACCAGGAAATACAAGGTCTCGAGTTAGATTTTGATCAAGGTCGATCAGACTTAAACCCAAAGGACCTGATTTACAATACGAAAGTCGAATATCATTTGTTAAATCATAACCAAAACCGATAACAGATACTGCTTTTTCAGCTGCTGATTGTGGGTTCAGCTGATTATTATTGTTCAAGTTCATTTTTCACTCCCCTGATTAGAGAGAAAAAAAATTGAATTTTTAGGGTTTTGCATGAGTTGGGTTTGGGTAGAAGTAGGAGGAGGAGGAGACGACTTTGAAAATGAGTCATTTTCTTCTTCTTCTTCATCATCATGAGTGAAAGCAACTGGTTTGGTATGGACTTCGGAATTATGAGAGAGTCGCATCAAACAGCGGGTAAAGACAAACAAGTGGGAAACGGTACATTAAAGTAGTCTGCCTAGTGGAAGAAGAAGAACTTGTCTGAATATTCAAAGTTTCGGACCTCTGATTTTCAATATAAAAAGTTAATGTAATATAATACTAAAAAAATATGGATTAGTTATTGATTTGGACGAAATTATCAACGCGGGAGGAAGAAGAAATTTGTATTGGTGCACTGATTTGGGGTGACTCGGACTTTGAAAGAAGACCATATATCAGTTAGTCAATGCGTCATTTTGAGATGTGTTGAATACCTCCTTTTCAAGTCTTCACAAATCAAAAAATACCCCAAAACCCCTAAAGGTTTTTTTAAGTGGATAATGAAAATGAACTAAGTACTTTTTTTGGATAATGAAAATGAACTAGTATGTCCTTGTCCGCGTGAAACGTTAACTCAACCTCTACGGAGGTTGAATTGACTTAATATAATCTTAGATGTGCCAAAAACTATACCCTAAAAACTTAAAATATACCCTTTAGGGGTATTTATAAAGTTCTTAGGGGTGTTTGTGAAGACCCATGAAAAGGAGGGGTATTTATTTAATTCCCACATTTTTAAATCAAGAGTAAAAAAATAACTAGATTTTAT